>VYZU01010170.1:79895-95611 GCA_013401355.1 Ceyx cyanopectus
TGGTGAAAATTACAGTCAGATTTTCTGCACTCACATTTCTATGAACATAACCTTATTTAATGTACCATAATTCATTCGGGTATTACTTGTCCATTTTCTTAGACATTTACATTACTTTTTAGATGTGCCTTTTTAGACCTATTATGCAGTAAAAGGCAATTGCAGTTTAACTGACTTGCAGAGAAATTGTTATAGAAATCACACTCATATTACAAAGATATCTTTTTCTGAAGATTTTTTTTAATATGAATTTATGCAAAACTGATAAAAACCTGATTAAAAGTTGTACAGTTTTTGTTTTTGTAGAATGCAGTGGTTTTTTTCTGCATTATTTCAGTGTTAGAAAATGATATATTAAACAGTATGTGTAATTAAGAATCTGATTCCTTGAATTCATCAGATTCACACAAATGTGATGTTTTCTGCTACATGTCAGGGTATTTTAAAACATTTTCTGTTGTTTTCATCATTAGTTATTAGGAGTGAATATTCCTCTTACCTACTGCTGGATCATTTTCTATCTCATGGGATTTCTTCAGAAACAGCCTTTCCAGTATTGCTGCTGAAATCTGCTCTTTAGAAAAATGCTTTCTAAAAAAATAAATATATATATATAAATTGATTAATATTTAGCCAACTGATCCCAGAATAGATGTGGAAAAATATACAGATTTATTGCATTTCAGTTGTTTTTAAAATATCATCATGAGAATCAGCATCACATTAGATGATATGTGATACCTGCTTTTTAAGCCAAACTTCATCAGCACAAACAGAATATTCCTGTTCTTCCTGCAAGGATACTAAAAACATTCCAAGATTTGACTTTTCTAAGAAAGATCCAACTGGAAAAGTCCTTTAAGGAAAGATTCAGAGGTATTAAAGCTTTTTGAAAGTGAGCTCCTCAAGTGGGAATTATGCACAGGAATTTTCAGAGCCCTCCAAAGCTCTCTTGCTCTTTCCCTCTGAAACAAATACAGTTAATCTATCTATCTGAAACAAATATCATTAAACAGCTGTTCCTAAATCATTTTGTGCCAGTGGAAGAGGGAGAAATACTCAGCAGAAAGCAAATATTTAAACCCATTTATTGATTTGCATGACAAAAAAGAATGAAAGTTTCTTCTTGCTGTTCTAGCAGAACACTGGCTTCCCCATTACAATTAATTTAGCTAATAATCAGCTTAAACTGATTTTCTCACCCCCAGTTACAGGTGAAACACAAGGATGTTGTGGTTCTTGAAGGGTGTTGCTTTATAAACAAATAAAAAAATGGATGGTGTGGTAAAGGATTTTTTCAGGGTGTTTGGGCTGAACGTGTTGTGAACAAATTATTCAGATTATTACAAATACATGTGGACAATCTCTCTGTGCAGCAAGACATTGACAGTGCCAGTGTCAGGTCTTCCAAAATCCTGGGTCAGGTCACTAAAAGTGGATTAAAACATAAGAAGTTAAAAAACAAAACAAAACAAAACAATGCTTTATTTACTTGTCTTTCTGACTGTGAACCCTGAAGGGCCACATCCTCACATTTTCATCTGCAACTGAATAGACAAGAAATTCACCATATTTAAGAGAGATTATAAGTAAATTATAAGAGATTATAAGTAAAAGAGAGAGATTATAAGTAAAAGTACATAGAAGTAGAGATTATATTATAACCACTTGACTGTAAGAATTTGTTTTTAGAAAAAAAATACCCAAACACCCTGATTTTTATAAAACTGATAACAGAAATGCAAGAGCTGGAAAGGCTGCAGTGTAACTGTTGGGGTGACTGAGGGAATATGCCATACCTTGCAGGTTACAACTCTTTGATTAAGATAATGATTTCCTTTCTCTGATAGTGAACTCGTTGGAGTAGATGGTCCCTTCCAATCCAAACCATTCTATGATTCTCTGACCCCCAGTTTCATGAATTCAGGTAAATTCAGGTTATCAAGAGTATATCTATAAATGGTCCAAACCCCTGTAACCATGTCACTGTTAAAATCTCCAGCCCAGAGGTGCCACCCTGCTGGTGATGATCAAGCAGATCTGTGCACTGGTGATGGTAGGGGTTGATGAGCTGTAGTCACCAATACCCTGCCAGGCTGTGCTTTGGCTGGGAAGGAAACCATGGCTCTGGAAAGGGCAATTTATCAGATGCCAGTGACCAAGAAGCTGGGTCTGCACAGTGTGGTTGCTGTGTGGCTGCTGCTGCTTCTTCCGTGTCTGATCACCAGAAGGCACCCAGAACCACCATGGGCAGGTCAAGGGCTCTCCCAGCCAGCACAGCCTGGCTGTCCTGGGTCTGGCCACGGGGTGATCCCGTAGCGAGTGGCTGTGGTTCTCCTGAGCAGTCTGCCCTGTGCTGTGATATTCCCGGGCAGCCTGAGCACGTTCCCTCTGCTCCCAGCTCCCAGCCACCACCCTGCTGCTCCCACGCGGCTCCCAGCCCACTTCTGAGGGTGGTTCTCACTGCCCACACATCCCCCAAAGGTTTGGATTTTACAAGAGGCAGCCTGACTTTAAAAAAAAGACCGAATCTCTTCCCCTGGATGTTGTGGATTCACCAGGATGGGGAACTGATGTCTGCGGAGGTGACACAGGCAGGGTGAGACACTCACGAGTTATGAGGGCAGATGTCAGTTCCTAGTGACATGTTTTCCATAACCTACTGCCTCTCTTTGTTTATCCATCAAATGCAATCTATAAAGCAACTGCTCATCTATTTAGTCTTGGGTAGAGCACAGAAATGCAAGTCAGACCTCAAATTTAGTTTGTCATTTGCCTTCTTAAAAGGAGATGAGATTTATGTTTATAAGAAAGTATTTGAGATGTCATTTAATAGGAAAACAAATGGCAGTGGGATTCCCATGAGCAAGGAGAGGGGATTGTGGAACTTTGAATTAAACGCTTTTATCTTATCACACTTTAAGTTACATATTTTTATTCTAATTGTAAAAATTATCTGCCTTGACATATCTTTTCCATTATTTTTGTTAAAGGGTATTCATCAGCGGTGTTAATGATGACACAAAATTTTAATATATGCATTAAACATTTAAGTTTTAATATGTTAACATGACACAGGATGTGAATAATAACAATGTTTTATATATGAAGTGAAAACATATTTTATGTTGGAAATAGTTAGAATGCCTGGCAAGTGACTTATATCCATAACAATTTCATTTAAATATTGCTTTTGCACCCCATCTATCTTAGATGCAATTTTATAGTCCTTTTTAAAAATTCATTTCAGCATGACCTCTTTGAGGCTGCAACTTAGTGCCTCTAGCCTACATATCCAATTGCACTTGTACTTGTTCCTATTCATTACCTTTCAAAGTGCAGAAACCAGCAAGTGCCCAGACCTGAACTGCATTTACCATTCTGGGACTCTTCAGGAATTACAACTTCTTTGTGGTTACCCAGTAATAAGGGTAAAAGGCAGGAGGAAATCCATCAAATGGCTAAAATATGATGGCCTACCAGATTTGATTTAGCTCTTCGTAATTTGGGACCTCTTGGAACAGCCAGGTAGTTCCTAAAGCAAGATTGTGTTCCCTTGAATATCAAAGGATTATGGTGCAGAGAGACAACAACTTTCCCTTGATTCCCTTCTGCCAGCCCTTCTGTCTTAGGGCTTAACAATGAGAGTACTGATAGCATTAGGGAAAGGGTTGTCTTTGGAAGGATACGTCTGAAAAGGGAAGGAAATGTTCTGGTGTTTTAATGTGCTTCAGTGGGAAAGTAATTGACAAAAAACATCTGCAAAATTTCCAACCTCTTCTTAGCACAAGATCCAGTTGTGCTGCCAGGACAAAACCTCTGCTCTCTGACCTTATGAGCAGCACAAATCCAAGCCCCACAGTGTGTAAGCAGCCCTTTCTGTACCCTGGAATTCACACTTTTCATCTGCTAAGGCTGCAATGTATGTTAAAAATCAATAAAATCAGACAGTAGGCATCATATTGGTACCAAGGATGTCTTGGAGCTGGGAAGAGGCTCCCTGCATGGTGACCATTCCCATTAGCTGGTGGAGAATCGATGGCTCATCTCTGAGCACATCTCTCCACTCCACCACCTCCAGCAGGCTGGGGAAGTGAAGGAATGGTCAGGAACCACACCAGGGAAAGGCAGCAGGTACCTCCACATCCCACCTGAAATGAATTTCCCTGCAACAAGGCTGAGAGGTTTTAATCTGCATCAAATTCCAGTTGAATGTGGTGATGTGATACAAGGAGCAATTGGAGCTAGTAGAAAAATCATCCTTTCAGAAATGTAGTTTAAAAGCTAGTAGCAAATATACAAATATTAACATGGAGATGGGATATATTTTTTTATCTTTAGACAAACAAGCTTCACTTTCTTCCACACTTATTTGTGTCTGGTATGCAATGACAAGCATTTAAAATATTTATGGTCATGTTGGTTCTAGTCCAACCCTTTGATCTTTCCTATTTGTATCTTTTAAGTGAAATTCCTCGTTAATGAGCTACAGTAAATAGTATTTTAAAAGATGGGGTTTCCTCTATGTGTTATACACATACATTTCAAAGCAGAAATGGATGGGTCAACGTTTATTTGGAGGAAAAGGTCTGTTCTACTTGTTCTTATTCCTTTCTTCGTTCTCTCATTTTAAATAAGGGTGCAGCTAAGTTCAGGGGGGTCAGAAGGATTGTTCTGCCTCTGAAGACAATTCATCTACCAAGGCTCAGTCGCTGATGGAAAATTGCAAAATAGAACTTCTTTTTTTCCTGTGGTGAATAATTTATGCTTGGGAATGGTTTCATCACCGAGCACTCTTCAAGTCATTAAATGGAACTGAAGAAAATGGGGTGAAGTCATCATCAGAGAAGGTCAATTTATGGAAATACTGTTATCTCTTTCACAGTATTATTAATACCCACTGACACCTCCGTGGTCGGCGTGGCAAAGCCAATCATTAGCCCATAAGGTCTCAAACACACACCCACAATGAGAACATCCTTCCTCTGAAAGGGAGCTGAATGCAGCAGCAACCAGAAGGAAAAGTCAAGGAGAAATGAGGGAGAGGCAGCTCTTGATCTGAAAGAGCCACAAACATTAACCCTAATTTTTAGCAGGCCACAGCTGCACGGTGCTGTTGTGTTGTACCTGCCTCTCTCATTCCATGTCTGAAGAGCAGCCAGAAGATTTGGCTCTAATTTTTAAGCAGCAATAACCTGGCTGAGTGAGGGAAGGTCATTAGACTCCCTTTGAAAGGTGTGCAGCTGTATATTTACAGCACATTCCTTCCTGATGGCTACTTGCCCCACATGGTTACCTGGGAGAAGTTTCCCTCTCCGAGTGGAACGGCTGGTGTGTAGGTGACAGACAAAGTGTTAAAGCTGTGGAAGCATCTGTCATGACATGAAAGTTCAGATAAGGCTACTTCCTTAGCAGGATTTTTGGCATCAGTAAGCACTGGCAGTGCAAGTTAAATCATTTGCTTAGCTGAAAATGCTCTCCCACTACTGGAGTTTAAAAGGGCAGAACGCTTCGGTGACAAGGTTATATATAGTCCCTCTAGAAATGCCTCTGAAAATGCTCCATGCAAACAAATGCATTTGACACCATCCCACCTCTGTATCCCAACGGTTAAAACAGGGATACAGTGCTGCATGTGTTTCACAGGTAGTTCCTCAGCCAGTCCCACCACCTTGGCTTACCATTTGGACAAGTCTGACAATCCAAGTGTGCTGCTGTGTGATGAAAACCAGCAGATCTTGATCCTGAACCCAGAATCTCCTCTTGTCATCAACACAAATCACACCTTTAATCAAAGGGAGATGAACTGTCCATTTTCTGATAAAAAGGTAAAAAGAGTTTTTCCAGGTTTGGGTTTTTTCTAGATTTTTTTATTTTAATGGAACCTTCCAAACTGGAATGCAAATCTCAGATCTGACACTGACCTGATCAATAGGAGCTGCTCAATACACTGAATCTTTTAAAAATATAAGTTAAAAAGCTAACTATGGATTTAGGATCATTTAAGAATACTATTTTCTAAGTGATTTACCAATAGCATCATAGAAATGTAGGAATGAAAGGCATCTTTAAAAGTCAGCTGCTCCATCTGCCTTCTCTGAGAGAAGGTCAAATATACTCAGACCATCTATTTGATCTTTGTCTCATCTGTTCATAGCAGCCTTCAATTATGAGGTTAAAGAAGCTCCCTAGGCAGCCTCTTCCAGTCCTTAACAACCTTTGCAGCTGGAAAGTTTTTCTTTAATGTCTAATTTAATCTAATCTTATTTAATCTCATCTAACCTCTTTCTCCCTTCTGAAAAATTAAACCAGCGATTTCTTTCCTGTGTTGGGTGAGAGTAACTGATGAACATTCTTTTTAGGATCTTTTTACACATTAAAGATTGTTACTGACTTGCTCCTCAACCTCCTTTTTTTTTCCAAATGAAACAAACCCATTTCTTTCAGCCTTCTGTAATGTTTTTAACCTCTTAGCAGTGTTTCTGCTCTTGACAGTGCCCTGGTGTGTCTGCATCCTTTCTGAAAGTGCCAGGCCATCAGCAGTTTGGAGGCAGCCAGGGGCAGCTGAGCTGAGTTGACCACAGGTGTGTCCCAGCCCAGGAATGTCCTGCTCAGTATAAAAGGGAATTCTGCTGAGGATGGAGCTGCTCCTGATCCTCTTCATCCCTGGAAGGATTCACTCACTATTCTGCTCCCGAGGATGCTTTCCTGGTAATTGTGGTTGCTGTACCTTTGCTGGGCTGAGTATCACTTTATATACTTTATGTTGGTATTAATTTGGCTGTTTCATTAAATCTGTTTTCATTTCAACCCCAAGGTCTCTCCTTTTCTGATCTCTCCTCTCTGCTGGCTCATCAAGGTGTTAGAGCGAGTGTGGCAGCTTAGCCCCAGATACCAACTAAATGAAGACACCATTACTGCCAGATTTTTTTTTCCCTTAGCCATCTTATATTTTCAGTTTTCTTCTTCCCAAGCATAGCTCTCCTTAGAATTTCATGTTGTTAGCTTTGGATTATTTCAGTACATTTTAGGCTGGCTGTGAGTGCTAATCTTGTCCTCCCCAATGCTTGGAATCCCTCCTAGAAAGATGCCATCTGCCAGTTTTATGTGTACTCCTTAATCCATTGTCCAAGTCAGTAATGTCACTATTTAGTAGGCTGGGCCCAGCACAAATGTGTTGCATGACTTTTATAGCAAGCTGCTAAAAATGATAAAGTTTAGGGTTTATTTTGATTGGAATCCCTCACCTTCATTCATAAATATCAGCCTCAAGAGATGCTAGCTAGCTCAAGAGATGAGGGTTGCAACCCTGTGATGCATTTATTGGGTTAAATCCCTTTCCAAACCTCGGCAGCATTAAGTAGCTGTGTCAAGACCAACAAGCCTTTCATAAATTGGATATAGAAACAATAATGCCTTTGCTTTTTCTTCTTGATTTTTACTTTTCTTCAGTCCCTTCCAGGATAGAAATGCCAACTACCCAAGTCCTTTGGCATGTTCTCTCTGCCCTGATTTATGACACACCTTTGCAGAGCCCCTTGAAAATAATGTTGGGTTTTACCACTGAAATTATAGTTCAGGATCCATAATTTCCTACAGCATTTCAATAAGAACCAGTAAAGCTGTCCCTGGGAGAGTTTCTAGATGCTGTACAAAATGTTCTTTCCTCACAGACAGTGATTTTACAGAACTGGAGCGTGGATGGCTACGTAAGAATGACACTTGTTCTGCATCTGGGATTTGTGTTCAGAGGAAAGCACAGGATTGCTGAATCATAAAAGCAGATTAACTTGGTGTGTCACCACTGACTAATTTCACTCACTAATTCCCCCACGTTGCCATCAGTAAAGTAGTACAGGAATAAAGCACCTCATTTGCTTAGGTGTTTCTGTAAATAGTTCTGCCTGACTGTCTCTCTGGGTGCTCAAATGCCTTTTCATGTCTGGCCCTTCATCAATAATGAAATGTAGATGCTTCCTTCAGCTTCCCAGCTTTCCTTGAGCATTGCCTGCATCCTGCCTGTCGACTGCATTTAGCATATTTGCATAATTAAGTTTCATTCACTACTAGATTTTATATATATATATATATATATANAATAAATCAGAATAAACACCTGATTATGATAAATGCAATGTAAGGACTAAGAAGCAAATCACACACACGCAGATATATATATATATACACACACATATATATGCAAGAAAGAGAAAACCAAAAGAAGAAAGCAGGGAACAGCCAATCTGCAAGAAGCATTTACATGCATCCTGCCAGGCATGTTTGAGCAGATCCTATTTATGCATTTGGTTGGGGAGGGAGAAAAAAGTAAAACATTTTAAGTAATTAAAATAATTCCAAATTCAATTTAAAATCCTGCTGGCACTATTTAGTATTGTATGAGAACTGGTGTTGAAATTAAAACAAAAAGGGAAGGTAAATTATCTTTTCCCAGTGCAAGGAAATAGTCCTGCTGCTATCACAAGTACAGCAAAACTTGTGGGGTCCTTTGGAAGAGCAGCAGGTAACTTCCAAGTTTTTGCATATGCCTGATTAGTAAAAGAATCCACAGCAGTTCAGGAGGAGAGAATCCTCTTTAACTGCCAACTTACTAATAATAAACATTTTGTTTTCACTAATTTGGGAATCGGAAGCTTGGAATAAATCTTGGCATTCCCTGTGGGACCAGAATTGCTTCTGTCATTGCAGACTGGGTAACTGCAATGCAAGGGACTATTCTGGAGACATAGGAACTAAAGAGCTCAGCTTTGCCCTCATGTAGAAGAAGGAGGGTTCATCTAGCAGTGAGACAAAAGGGATTCCCTTTTCAAAGAAAGAGCAGGGAAAAGGAGAAAAATTGAAAAGCAAAAGGGAAAAAGAGACTAAAACCACTATTTTTCTGTTCTTTCAAAATTCTTCATGTGAATTTACTCCTAGACCATAAAAACAATAGCTATAGGACACAGGCTGCATCTCAGGATCCTGTAGATCAGAGGAACACTTGTTCTGTCCTTCCACCTTTCTGATGGGAACAGCTGTACCCACATCTTCCTGTCTTCATAAAAATCTCCACGGATGGGTGAAATCCAACAGCTTCTCTTGGCAGTGCATCCCAGGTTCTCATCCTTGAATCACAAGGTTTTTTTTTTCCTCCCCAAAGTCCAAACCTAAGTCACTCTCACTTGAAATGGCTTCTTCCTTAATCTTCTGTGGGCATAAGGAGGTTTTTTTGTGTCCTCCCAGGGAGGTGATGCCCTGTGCTGCTTCATTAGCACAAGGTCTGCTTTGCTTCGACAGCTGGTTTGCTGTGTGTCTGTCATTGTCTGACTGAGGATTTCAATGCCTGTTGAAGAAGTAGACCCTGATATTTTCAGCAGTGACAACTTGGTTCCAAATCCAGCTACTGTGTAAAGCATGGCAGTGAATTAATACTTCCATATACCCTAAGAAACGAGGGAGAAAGAATGCTGAATATGAAACTGAGATGAAATCCCCTCAGAGAAACTCAGATTTAGGGTTTCTGGGACTGCCGTGGCTGATTTTGAACTGTTTCTAAAACTATAAATTTATGTCATGAAATAAGATGGGGGGGATTTGGGGGATTTGATGGGCACTGTTGCCTTTGTTAACATGAAATACATTGCATTTAGCAGTTAGGAATCAGAAATTAATTAATGCATGTTTCTTTTTTAATTGCCACTCTTGAAAGCTCAGTGTGTTTATGAAAGTCAGGAGCAGTTCTTTGTGGCTCACACACATCACTACTCATTACCCAGAGCAAGCTGAGGCATGGAATAGGTGCAAAATAGGCTCAGATGAGGTTCATCACACACACTGGGGGTAAAGATTCTCCTGCTGTAAATTAACTAATAATGTATTTAACAAGACAGAGCTAAATGAACGTCTCATGGCAGACAAACAGCTGCATTTGCACTCCCACAGATAATCAGTGAGCACTCGACCACAATGAATAGATTGAAGGATGCTGATAGTCAGAGTGTATTAGTGTAACACATGGTCATACATGTGCCCCAAAAATGTGGGACACATGTGCCAACCATCCAGCCATGCTGATCTTTGGGTGCTCTGTCACCTTGCTCACAGTGGATTACTGCTGACAAGTTGTAAGTCCAGCTTGGCTGGGTTCAGCCACGGGATCTGATCCTTTGTGATGCTGAATTGCGCTCTGAGTGACACAGGCTGCCGACTGCGAGTCAGCACTTCATGGAAAACACTCAGGAAATGGCAGAAATATGTCCAGGGGCTGCCAACCCCTGAGAAGAGACAGGGAAAACATGAAGTGACTCCGAATGGTCCCCAACTCTCTTGTCTGATTTCCTCCAGTTGCTCCTGTCATCAAAAAATGCCACCAAAAGGATGCAGAGTCGTAACGAATGCCCAAACGATGTGTGGACCTCCTCCTGGGGCTCCAGCCATGAGGCTCTTGTGGCAAATGTAAGAAGAGGGCCTTTTTCGGGGTTGTTTTCTGTTGGTTTGGTTTTGTCTTTGTATGAACAGGACCCAATCTCTGCAGGCTCTAGGGTTCTATTGTTCCATTTACTAGCCTTTCCAAAGAAATGTCATTTTAACCCTTGAGAAGCAAAAGCCAAATAGTTCTGTTTTCCTAGGGAAACCAACTGTATTATGAATATGAAAAAATCTGAGAGGTCTGAAGTGCTTTTCTTCCTCAACTGGCTTGGGACTATAGCTCTCAAGCTCTGAAGGCAGACAGGCACTCAGGCCACATAGCTGACTGTGCACTAAACTCTTGAGCACTATTGGCAAAATGGCTTGGTTTCCATCAGCATGGCTTCTGGGGCTCACTTCTCCATCCCACAACTCCAGTTAGGAGTCTCCAGTGCAAGACCAGAGTCCCAGTTGGTTAGTGGATGTGGAGAGAGACAGAATGCCAGGTTCCCATGCTTGAGCTCAGGTGTCCTGGAAGACCAAAGTTTAAGCTCAGGAATTGAAATACGAAGCAACCAGAATCTTTCATATGTGGATGCAAGGTGTGTGAAGAGTTCTTGGGAAGTTCAAGAGCAGGTTAAATTGCCCATTTAAGCAGCCCATGCACTTTTCCAGTATACACCCATTTTTCAACTCACTTATATCCTAGTATTTTTGTTGGTCTTTCATTTTTTTCACTGTATTTTGTGAGCCAGTCACCAGTTAAGGTGAGTGAATGCTTCTTGAAGCTGTAAAATGCTAGAAATGAATGAGCAGGCAGCTAGGGTGACTTTATTTGTGTGTGAATCAGCCACATTATGAGACAGGAGTGGATGAGAAGGTAAATGATTGGCCAAGATGATAAAAAAAATGAGACCTACTTTCTATGGGACACCAGTAGGGGAGTGACAGCAAAAATACAATGTGGTATAGATGCACGGAGCTTGGTTAAGACAAATACTGCCACAGGTCACTTGGCCAGCTCATCTGAAAGGAATTTTTTTTGCAAGTGAATGCTGTAGCTGTAGGATGGACCAGGTCAGAAAGCTCATCTCTGAAGCATTTATAGAGGGTGTGTTGCTTGGCCAAGCTATTTCCCATAAAAATTGTCTTGCCTGGCACTGTTTATGGAAGCAAGGTGTTTGTAACTCCAGGGCCTTTTGTGAGCAAGAGGACTCAGGGCTCTCTTGGATGGGGAGTCTTTAAGTTACCTTCATTCCCTGTTTACAGAAGGCACAGGAGGAGAAGGAGCAGAGCAGCATTCCCTCTGCAATGATCCAGTCAAAGTGAGTGGACAAGCTGACTCTGGATGGCTGCAGAAACAAATACTGTGAGTACTAAACTGGGCTTCCTTTATTGCTTTTAATAGGGCAGTAACATATGAGACACAAGCCTGGTAACAGCTTAAAAAGCAGTGATCAGCAGTGAATTAGAGATGGGCTGGGCAGAAATATGGGCAATAGTGGAATGGCATTGCATAAATCACTGGCAAGATCTGATCTCAGCTGCTCTCTATGGTCAAAAGGATGTTGCAGGATTAAAGAATATTTAGGGAAAGAGGAATATGATGACAGGTAATTTGAACACCTAATGAGGAAATAAACCTTTCCCTTTAAAATTAGACTAGGGAGCACAGTATGTATTCATAGGAGTAGAGAAAGGCTTGGAGAAGTTAGACTGAGTCCTCTAGTGCAAGGAGAAGGGAGGCCCTGGTTGAGCTGCAAGATAACAAATGCATCTCAGATTGAAATGGTGCCCAAGCAACGAGGCCCAGAAGACATGGAATTTGAAGAGCAAATTTATCTGAGCAGTAATAAGAATATGCAAAGTTATTGCACTTTTCTGGAAGACAGATGAAACCACATGAAGTTGGGCGTGAAGATTTAATTCTTCTGACTTAAAGACAGAGATGAGAACTGCTTTCATGCCAGAGAGCAGGTGCTGCAGTAGTTGAGCTGTGGATCTGATGTTGTCTGGCACTTCATCTGCTTCCCAAAAACACTTTCACTTAAGAGAGCTTTAGTCTTGCATGGGAATGTGGCTGCCAGCACCAAGGAATGAAGGGAGGCTGGCTGGCAGCAGTGTCATCAGCTGAGGGTGTGAAATCACAACCATCAGGAACCTCCCAAAAACCACCCGAGTTCTGTTTTCTGCAAAACCTGGAGAGTCTGGTGGCCTCTCAAGCTTAGACCCTGGTCCTGGAACGGACCGTGCAACGTGGTTGCCTGTGATGGTTGGAACATAGTGATTTCCAGACTCCTGGATGCAGCCATTTCCATTTCTTCCTGTGTTCACATGGCCACACATAACAGTTTGTCCTGACTGCTGCAGCTCTGAACAAAGCCCAGCTGAAGATTAAAGCACCATGTTAAAGCTGCCCAGCTCCTCTGAAGAGGAAAGGCTGCTTCAGTGCTAATGGAGCATAAGGATTCAAGCACAAACCATTGTTTTGGACATGGTTACTTAGAAATGTGTAAGAAAACGTCATGTTTGAGCACTCAGAGTGGTTAAGTAGAACAGACAAGCTATGGGAGGAGGGAAAAGTGATGTGAAGAAACCACAATTACATACTGGGGCGGTTGCTGAGCCAAAAATACACCTGTCTCAACATTGAGTTCAATCCCCCTGCACGGGGCTGCACACCAACTATTCAGAGCAAGTCCAATTATAGCCAGAAAAAGGCTGTGAAAGGACATCATTCTGTGTGTGCTAGTGGAATTTTACTACAAACAGCATTTTCAAATAGGAAACAAAAAATATTTCATTGTGGTTGATTTTTAAATTATGGGTTTTGGGGGGGTTTGAAAAAAAGAACTCATGCTGCTTGCTAAAAAGGAGGGCATATACCCCCTAATACTTCCAAATCTTATTTCTTATGAAAAGGAGCTCTTACTATTTTTGTTTCTAATCTAGGCCAAGTTCTGAAATCCTTGTAAAAACCAAGGGCTCAATAATGATACGAAAAATAACTGGTAGCTTTATTTTTATATCAAAAGGAGATAAGGATTAAAAATACTACCGTGTCCAGCTGAGTGTATTCCAGTTTCCTTCCCCATGGAAAAAAAAAGGAGTCTGTAAAGATGAGGAACTGGATTGCTTGGCACGTGAGGACCTATGACCTTGACCATGGTCATGGCATTCTGGCTGAGCTCCAGCTGTCCTCAGAGGGTGCCTGGCTTCAACAGAACACACAGAATAGGACTGGTCATTGACACAATTTAACCAGTCACTTCAGATTAGCAATTGTTTTTCATGAGAACCAGATAAAAACACGCAGAGATGCTTTCCTCACTGTGGCCTGGATTTACAAGCTATCTATACATCTGGTTTCCCCCCAGGTTATTTCTCTCATTGCTAGAGCTGAAGAAGCTCCAGCCATGCCCCAAATTTTGTAGGCTTTGTCTTTTTTCTTACTTATGTATTTTATCCAGAAGTAGGTTTTCAGTAGTTCATGAAACCTTGCTAAGATACTGAGTACTTGCTGACAGAGTTTTTGCGTTTTTGGTAAATACTGGTGGTTCCCAAAGAGGTGTCACGTGGAGTCCTGGAGAAACTACTCATGGGAACTTGTAGCTGCTTATGTTTTCTGAGAAAGCAGAAACTCACCTGGGCTTGTTCAGGCTGGAGAAAAGGAGGCTTGGGGGAAACCTTCTCACTCTACAGCTCGCTGAAAAGAGGTTGGAGTCAGGGAAGGTTGAGCTCTGCTCACAAGGAACAAGTGATAAGAGAAGCCTCAAGTTGCCCCCCGGGGGAGGTTTAGGTTGGAGCTGAGGAACAATTTCTTGCCCTCCAGGGTTGTCCAGGCTGCCCAGGGGTGGAGTCCCTGTGATCCCTGGAGGGGTTTTCAAGCTGTGGAGCTGTGGTGCCCTGGCAGTGCTGGGTTAGTGGTTGAACTCGATGATCTGAAAGGTCTCTTCCAACCAAAATGATTCTGATTCTTGAAGGGATGTTTGTAGATGGGCAGATACACACACACAGAGATGCACAAACACACCCCTCATTAATGTATTTCATGCTTAACGAAGAAGGTGGCCCTTTAATCAAACGCATTAACAATGTTAGCCCTCCCTGCAGCCTTAAAAGATGTAAGATGGTAAAATGGATTTACCAATCTCTTATTTCTCCTCGATATTGCAACACTGGTCTAGCCTTTGTGGCATGGTGTGTTTCGTGGTCTGGTCTATAGAAGGAAGAGCAATATTTAGCAGACAGATATTTTTTCCTCTAACAGATAAGAAAAAAGATCAAAATCCTCTGTGGAATTGACCTCTGTAGCAATGGTGACCAAAAGCAAGTTGTGTATCAGCCTTTTGCTTACAGGCAGCAGACGCAGCTCCTCTGAGAAGCGCAGGGGTTCTGCTGCCATCGAGATAGTTGGTCTCAGCTTCTGCAACCTTCTCAAGTGTTCATAGGTGAGAGGGATGCTTGAAGCAATCTTCTGAGTGGCTTGAGGGGAGACTTTGTGGCTATTTTGGAGTGGAAGGTGGAGCTGGCAAACCTCACAGAATGGTTTTCCAGGCTCTGCTCATTTGAAAGCTGTTTGCACGAGCACAATCCTCTAAGGCCCAGTCATGAGGAATGCTCCTGACAAGGCCATCATTCCAAACAGTTTTGCACATCCTCCTTTATTCATTCAGATGATGGAAAGGAAAAGTAAAGGGCTGTGTTAATTAGTCTCATTTCTGAAACAGCCTTTCAATATGGTTGGAAGATATAGAGCAGCAGAGCAAATGCAGACCTTCCATGTTGGTGTGTTTGTTGGGTGAGTTAAAATCTCCAGTAGAAACAGAAAAGTCTGGCCATCTGTATTCACTCTGGTTTCCCTGATCATTAGCTTAGTTTAATTAATTAAGTTCTGTTGAGTTTTACATACAATGCAGGTATTTATGATGCAATAAACTACAAGGTGGGAGACACAAAAAAAAAGTTAAATTGGTCTCCACTGCTCAAAGATTCCTCCCATACCCAGACACAGTGCATGAGGTTGATGATGTTTAAACAATCAGATTTACGTGTCTCTAGATTTGCAACGTTATAAAGTTTGGTGATATTCAACATTTAATTTGCAAGCTGTGTAGATTTGGGGAAAGGTTAGTTGGACCCTGGTCTAGCTCTAGTATCAGACAAAAGTCAGGTATGGCTCAGTTTCATCCAGTCCATTATTGACTTCAAGTTTCAGCCCATCCATTGCAGGAACTACCTAATAGTTTTCCATTAGGAAAAGAACGTGGCATTCAGCACAACCCACTGTGCCAAGTGCAAGGTCCTGCACC
>VYZU01010172.1:0-26150 GCA_013401355.1 Ceyx cyanopectus
TTCTGTGATTCTGTGATCCTTTTTTAGCCACTGCTGTGATATCCACTTTTTGTTTCTAATAATCATGTGGGAGTTCTAAAGCAGGGGTATGGTGAATGCCACATGCTGTAAATGTTGGTGTAAGTGATGATGTCTTCTGGACTGTACCTGTTAGATCAGTGTATTCCCTGTGCTTAGCAACCTTGCCAGTGGTGGGGAGGCTTCAGGCTGAATGCTCAGGTTGAGTTATTTTAGTATTTATACTATTATATAGTATATTTTATATACTATATATATTATATAGTATATTTTAGTATTTATACTATTTGAAATGTATGTCCCTCCAGATATTGCAGAGATGTTTCCTTTAGCCCCTAGATGGAAAGGGTCAGGCTTAGAAACTGATGCCAACTATGGCTGTTAAGCATTGTTGGTTAAGGCAATGTAGTGCAGAAAAAATGTGTGTAGGGAACACTTGGGAGGATCCATGTCTAGTTGAGAACCAAGTAAATGAGACACTAGCTTTACATGTTTTATTTTGTGAGCTGCTTATGCTTTTCCTTTTTCTAAATTGTTTAGGTACACAGTATGAAGAGCTGTTCAGAATTGCCTTCTAGCATCTGCCTCGTCAGAGGAAGGAGCAGGGGAAGAGCTGCTCTCAGTGCCACGTGCAGAGGAAAAAGCCTCCTGAGCAGCACGAAGCCTCACCAAGTTCAGATGGTGCTGCAGCTTTGAGGATCTGCTTCCATTTCTGAGGAGAGCAAGAAAATATTGAATCCCCTGAGGCTGAGAAGCACAAGCAACTCTGAAAAAGCAGAGTTAGCTCCATTTCTTAACCAAAGAGCAGGAGGAGATGTGTACATTTCTTCTCTCCCTCCGGCAGTCCTGCTCACAAGAGCTACAGTGCTCAGACTACAGTATTTATAGCTAGCAAAGCAGAATTAGTTTAGGTTCTGATTTGACAAAAGCTCCAAACATTCCAGACTAGAAAAGCCACACAGTCTTGGTGGGTTGGTTTTTTTGTTTGTGTTTTTGTCTTGTTTATTTTTGGGTTTTTTTTGCTAAATAAGTGGAAGCTAAAATCGGTCCTAAACTTATAAGGAGCAATTTAAAAGGATATTTATAAGCAAGGATCCTTAATAAACTGCTGTTATACAAAATGCAACACTTCAAGTCCTATTGTTATTAGTGGAAAAATTTGCTTTACCCCAAGGGGACACAGATCCAGCCTATTAGCTATTTCTGTAATAAAATCTAAGAAGAGAAAAAAATAATTGTCAAAGATGCTGTGCAATAATAAAGGTAATTCATATTTACTCCCCCTTATTCACTTCTACCTCTGATAAACCTCTTGCAGAAATATCACGTGCTACTCTATTTATAACCCTCCTTAAGATGTATATAAAAATTCTGTCCTCTCAGGAGGGAAAATGGGTTAATATACAGTTTGAGGTACAAAGCATACTAATGATGTTGATCTCTATTTTTCAATTTGTGAATGCTAGAAGGCAAGTCAACTGGAAAGAACAAAAGATTATCTCGGTTCAAGACAAGCAAATAAAAATGTTGGAAATTTAGTTAATCCCCTGCTAATTTGTCTGAAAAATACCTAAATTTGGTTACCTCTGACTCCAGAATTTTGAGAGATCATTCAACTGCTGACGCAATTGAATTTAAGCAAACGGATTTTAAATTACAACTTTTTTTTTAGTGCAGCTAATTGGTAGAGTTAGAAAGTATAAAGAGTCATAAAAAAAAAACTAAAATCAAAAGCAACAAGCCAGGAACAAGGATGCAGTTTTTTAACACAGCAATTCAGAAATTTGTAGAACAGCCTCTTTTGAATGCTGACACCAATTTCAGATGTGCCTCCACATAATTCCTACCAAAGGATTTTGCTCCTAGTGCAGTTTGTGCAAGAGCAACAGCTGAGTGTGTGGCAGATGCTGTACAACTGCAGTGGTTTCAAAGAGGTAGTGATAAAATTCAGCTTGGAGGGCACAGCACTCCACAAATGCAAAAGATTATAGGGAGAAAAAGCATCTCCTAGAGTTCACAGATGACCCTTACTTTCTTGCCACAGCCCGAGTTCTCAGGGTGTAGAATGCCTGCAACTGCTGTTGGGTTGCTGGCTTCTGTTTGTGTTGGCCATTCAAGAACTAAGATACTCTTCTTCCTCATTGCTGGTTCTGCACAAACTAGCATCAACTGCACGTGCAGTGTCAGCTGTGTGCTGGCTGCCAGGGGCTGTGCTGCAGGAAGCCAGTCCCCTGCAGAGCTGTGCCAGCCTGCTGGAGCAGGGCTGCCCTGGCACACAAGGGTTCTGACTTGAGAGCAATGCCCACATCATTTTGTGTGTGTGTGGGTAGATAGGATATGAGGTAGTTTTGCCCTTTAGATTTGAAGGGTATGGCTATCATCTTCATACAAAGATATTTATTAATATATGTAATGTTTGAAATTCGCTGCATGGCCATTTTACTTAAAAAAATAAATAAATCAGTGCTACTACATTTTGGTCTTAATTATACCAACAATAACTTGCAGAAACTCACTGGAGTTAAAATTATACTGAAACTACACAACTAAATGAGAACAGAAGATGTGGATCCATTTTAATTGTAATTTTGTTTATCTCATAGACATACAATATGTTGTCTGCAGTAAATAAACCAAAACCCCAACCACCACCCCACCCCCCAAAAAAATCCTCTACCCAACCTTTCTATGCCAAGAAATCCTCCAGAAAATCTAAATACCCTGGTATTGGGATGAAAGAGAACAAACTGCAAAGCAATAAGCAATAGGGTGCTGAAGTCTAGACTGTTTGAGCCATAGGGTGATGTTGTTTTAATGCCGGGGACTCTGGCCAAGTTGAAGTGTCCCCACTCCTTGGCCAGGACAGCATAGGTATGTTCTCACACTGCAACTTCAGCTGCAGGAATCAGCTCTGAGCAACTGCTGCTTCTGAACTGTCATGGAGAGAGATTTTGGCAGTAATGTATGTTTTTATTAATCAAAAGAAAAAATGAAAGCTAAAATTGATATTTGCAGATTTGAAAGGCGAGAGCTCTCCACTCAAAGAGGTCTTTCAGTTGTGAAATGACTGAGCTAAGAGGTGAAATCTGTTACAGTGGACTCAGGATTTAGAAATGAAAATCTATGCACATTTTTTAAAGATCTGTAGGGGAAAAAAACCAAGAAGGTCTGACTTCTGTGCTGGACACATTAGTAGGAAAAAATAATTTCAATTCTATTCTGGTTTATAAACATGGATTAAACATGAGCATTAGGGGAAGGGGTTTTTTATACACCCTCCTCCCAAGAAAAATGATACCTTATTTACTCCATTTTTTGGTTTTCCTAGAGCTTTTGAATGGTGTCAGAGTATGAAAGTGTGTGATCTTAGTACAGTATGCTGAGATTCTTCACATGTCTTTTGAAAAGGGCCCTTAGAAACAGCTCTTGAAGAAATTAAGCTTGATGACCTAAGTAACAAGGTCTAACTAAGTAACAAGAAACAAAGGTGGGGTAAAATGATCAGAATTGAGGATTATAAAGTTGGGGATTATTTTGTTACTGATTGCAAAGATGTTTAAAATTAAATCTTATGTTTTTGCTTTCCTATCATCTCTCATTTTTCTAGGTAAATAAAAGTTAAGGCAGTAAAGGCTAGAGAAAGGTAACAGATTGCAGTGCACAGAATATCCTCTTATTAAACCCACTTGATTTTTTTTATTTACTGCTTAAAATACAGAATACTGTATTTCCAGTTTAATGAGGCTCATTGGTGTGGACATGATTACTATATTCTCAAACATCTCTAATTAATTGAAACTTAAACCTGTCATATCTTTATTTTTTTATTAGGATGGCACTGTATTTGTTACAGCATCTGTCATCTTGTCATGGGTATGAATGCTTTTTCCTAATGGTCAGCTTGTCACAGCTAATTAGTCTTTAGACATATGAACAGTCATAAAGCAATGTGACTTTGAAAATTGTGTTTCTAAACAGCCATAACTTTGAACTCTAAAGAGACAATGTACTGACTAGCTATTTGTGCACTAAAGCGGACTGTAAACTGCCTTCCCTCCCAAGGGCTGAGGGAGAATGCAGTTTTCTATGTGGAGAACTTCTTAAAAAGCACTGCTTTTGAATAATGGTGTACAATTGCACAGCTAATTTTCTGGATATTTGAAATTCCTTCCTGAGCTGGGGAAAATCAAATGAACCCAATAGAGTAAGTCCATTCATTAAAAAAAAAAATAAAATGAAATATATATTCTAGCAGACCCTATAGCTAATGTCTTGGTTGCCTGATATTTTTGTAAGAGGCTTTCTACCAAAGGTAATTCTTGATGTCTCACACTCTATTCATCCTCTTTTAGATAAGGTGATTTCCATTTCACAAGAATTAATGCTCAAGCACACAGGAACCCATTTTTCTTAAAACTCTCATTATGGTGTTCTGAAGAATAGGTAATTGCAGGAAGCTCAGAAGCTGCTGGTAAATGTCTGTCTGTAATGAAATCTATTCCGTTTTCAAAAACATAGCAACTTATATGTCTTAAATTACAAGATGATTCCCCTTTTTTTTTGTTCAGTATAATAGTCTCAGTAGACTTTAAAAAATATTAATAGGGATGGAAGAAGTATAGTGGGGGAGAAGGGATGACACCCTGGTGTAAGAAGCTGGCAAAATGGGCTGCAGGTACTAGCTGTAGGTTTTTCCTTCTCAGAGTACTGTGAATTCCAGTAGACAATGAGCACCTCATTTGTCTCCATGTGTTTGGACAGTGAGCAGCTCCTGAGCCTCCTTCCCTCACTGTAGAACCTGCTACTCTTGTGAGCTGGGCACTCTGCGTGAGCACCTGCCATTTGCTAGGAAATGCTGAGGGAAAACATGATCATGTCCAGCATCCTCCCCCGGGGCTGAGGGGCTGTGCTCCAAGCTGGGGAAGTCCCTGGGAGAGAAGGAAAGCAGGGCTGTGTGGCATGGGAGGGGATGTCTGGGCTGGTGTGCCCAGAGCCCCTTTGTCAGCACAACTTTGGGATTACAGGGCTTTGCAAAGTTGTGGCTCAAGGACCGACCTTGGGCTCTTTCCTAAGAGGTCCTTTCAGTCTCAAGAAATTTAGAGAAAAACCAACTAGGGCAGCTCTTTAGAGGGAAAAGAGGTAATTGGAGACAATGTTCTGGCAGGGGCTGCCCAGGGAGGTTGTGGAGTCTCCTGCTCTGGAGACATTCCAGACCTCCCTGGATCTGTTCCTGGGTGACTTGGTCTAGGTGACCCTGCTCTGGCAGGGGGGTTGCACTAGATGATCTTCTAGGTCCCTTCCAACCCCTAATATCTGTGATGCTGTGATTCTTAAATCACTCAGTGGCCAGCTGAGGCTGCTTTGTCAAAGCTGTGACTGTGTGGAGCTGCTGTTTCCAGCCCCTGTCCAGCATTTCACACTCCTTGCATGAACAGAGCTGTTCCTTCCTCTGAATCAGGATTCTGCCTGCAGCCCGACTGCTCTCAGAGCCACAGCAAAATGAGAGAACATGCTCAACTAGTTTTATGAATCCAGCTCTAATCTCTCTCACATCTCCACGTGCCCCTAACAAGCAATAACACTGTGTGTGTTGGATGTGGGAACAGTTTGCCAATGCTGTGCTAACAGAAGAAACAAACATGAACACCAGGGAGCCCTGCTCTGATAAATAGATGGTACATTACGTTTTGAGAATGAGGCTCTCAGGACCAGATTCTCCTCATCCTATTTAGACCAACTCAGCCTCATTAACTGACATGAGTTCATACAAGTTCTGTAAAAATTTGAATCTAAAGTTATGGATTTCTTCCCTTCTTAGGGGTGATTTGTAAACCACATTCCTTTTATTCCACGTTGCATCTTTGGATTATGGTGCAAGAATTTAGTCTTGGGTTGAGAAAAGCCAAGTACCTGCAGCTTGCCCAGGCCAGTTTGATCCACAATCAGGGAAGTTCTGCTGCAGCAGCACGAAGAATCAGGAAAAGGCAGCTAGCTGATAAACAGCCAGGAGATCCTCAGGCTGTCTTTTAATGCTGATTTTGAATGGATAAATCAGAAATACAGTGTCTCTTGTAGACAGTGAAGCTTCTTCTCTGAAATCAGGCTTGACAATCAGCATTCTAAATTGTTCTGAGTCTGCAGAGGTAAGGTATTAGTAAGGCTCATGTGATCACTATTAGATGTGCTTATAGGTTTTCCTGTAACTTCTCTAGAAACAAATATTCTTTGTCTCTTGTGGTTTGCTGCTAGCTGCCAACTGCAAAGCACATGGCAAGGCTCTGAACACACAAAAGCATCAGAGGGACTAGAACTGGTGCATGTGTGAGTGGGTGCCTGGCCATCCAGCACCATCCAGGCTTGCACATGTGCTTCATGGAGAGCTGTGGAACAAATACCATAGGAAGATTCAGATGGGGAGGGAGCTCTGAAGATGAAATGGTCGAGCCCCCTACACAATGCAGGGCCAATGCAAAGGTTAGATCAGGTTGCTGAGGGCCTTGTTCAGTAAAGTTTCAAGTATCTTCAAGGTTCTTCAGATCCCTGTGCAACATAATCTAAGGTTTAACTGCTTTCTGTGACCCTGTTTTCTTCAGCTGGGAATTGTCATCATCTTCAATTTAAACCCAATTACTGTAGGACATCTTGCTGCTTGTGTCTGTGCTGACATGAACTGATCTCTGGCTTCAGAGGTTCTGTAGGTCTGCTCTTAGAACAATTTATTTTGAGATTTTACATGGAATTTGACAGACTCCATTTTTTTTTGTTTGTTTGTTTTCAGCTGGCATGCAGAGATAGAGGAAAAACCCAATTATCTAGCAGAAATCTTAAACTAAATAAATCAAAGGTGACTTCAGGACAGTTGTCCTTGTTCCAAGTTCTCTTGAACTTAAGAAGCCTCAGCTGAGGATCAAGACTTTGAAACTTACTTTGCTCAAGCCTACATCTGCAGGAAAGAAATGAGGGGAGAAGTAAATCTAGTGTGGTGTGTGTATTTCAGCTTCTGTCAGGGCAGCTTCAGCTTGGGGGTGGTCACACAGCTTTGTGCTGCAAATACCTTGTGCAGTGTATCCTGAGACCTGAGCAGCAGCTGACAACTTCACTCCTCATGCTTTGGTCTTTGCCTGCTATCATGACTTCTACATAGCTGGCTATAACTCAGTACCTTGGATATTTCTCCCCAGGAAAAGTAGGGGAGTGCTTGTCTTGTACCATTGTTGTTTTTCTCAGGGATGTTGAGGCTTCCAGGTTCATCCTGCAGTGTAATTTGGAGGCTGTTCTTGATGTCATTAGCTGACCAAAGATTTCTGCAGGTTCACCTTGCTCTTGATTCTGGAAATTCCTTTGAGATATTTAAATGATAATGTGCTCTGAACTGTTCTTGTTTAGAACTTTGTATACTACCAACTGCCACTGTACTTTTTTTACTTCACAAAAAGCAACTGTTAGCTACTGTAAGTCACAGAATCCTTGGAGTTAGAAGGGCCCTCCAGACAGAGGTCATCTAGTGCAACCCCAGCACCACAGCACATTGTAAGCACTTCTGTAGATGCCCACGTTTCGTATGTTTGACATAAAGGATCTTCTTTATAGGTAGTGTTTTCCAAGTCTCAGCTACGTGTTCAGAGGTTAATCAGAATTTTCATCTTTGTTGCTGGCATATTTGTTTGCCAGAAGGAAACTGATTTTCCCCATTAGCAGAACATTACTGATAGTCTTATTAAACCAACCAACCAAACCCCAGGAGGTGAAAATACAGGAGAGTAACTGTTGGGCATAGAGAATTACACCTAGAAGTAGGGAAATTAAAATCCTGAAGTTTGGAGGAGTCAGTTTCAGTATAATAGAGTGGTTTTAGTGTCATTTACCTGCCAATGAAACCTTTGAAGTGTCTTTCCCAGTCTCATAGCGATTCCTAATATCTACAACTTCATTCAATCTACCAAAAGGTCTTTATTTGGATTTTGATGGAGACACCATTTTTGAGGTAAGATGGAAAATTATTGTTTGAACAAACCTTGACAGAACCATTTCCTTCTAAGCTTCCTGCTGAAAAAAAACCAACCCTCGTATCAGAATAGTCTACAATTTGGGTAGAAAATAGTCTCCAAGATGTTGAATGTTCCTGCTGTTGTAACATTCAAACTTACTATAGGGAGATTGACTACAGAAAACATTCTTGGGTTTTCAGCTTGGTTCTTTTGTATAGCTTGTTTGACTATTTCTAGTAATTCTCTTATTCGTCCATTCATCTTTCACTGTTGGGATCTTTTTGAGTTATAGAGTTGCAAGAAGGAAATTATTTTGAGGAAAAATGAAGGTGGGTTTTCCCCAAGATTGAAAAGGGAAAAAAATTGGACTGCAAAAGTCAGCTGAAGAACTCTGGGAACTGTCCCAATACTCAATGCAAGGTTTGAATTAGTTCTCAGATTTGATTGTATGCCTGTCTAACTTTGGAGGCACTGGAATTTCCTGTAATGAGCACAAAGGTAAGTTTGCCTTGGAGTGTATTTCCACCCACTGTAACACCTCCAGGATGCAAATTATAGATCCATGGCTGCACTCTCCCCTTGTGACAGGATTCCTAATGTTTCAGCTGTAATGAAGCTCTCTGATAGTTATTTGGCAGTATTAGGGCTCATTTAAGAACCTGTGTTGATGATTAAGTAGCAAATATCACTGTATCATTGGGAAAGCTGTCAGCAATAGTTCCTCTTTCCATTGCCTTTATTAATCAAAGGGGTAACAAAGAGTTTGGTTATTTTATTCTTTATTTTTAATGGAAAAATTGTAGTATAGTCATGTGGCTTTAAATTTCAAAGGTCTATAAATAATGAATTATTTTAGTGATAGTTACTGTTTTCTTATCTTTAGGAAAAATAGCATCTATATGTTGTGCTTTATTGCTAACAGCATAGCTGAATATTTATGAACTGCCAGTTTTCTCTAAACACAAAGTCAGTAGTTGTTACTGTAATGGTTTGTTATTTATATGCTTCTAAATTTTCCAGAAGCAGAACACTAATAATATATTAAATTTGAACTAACCGGAGACATCCCCTTTTCCTGGCACATTGCACAGTCAGTGGAAGCCATAGGGATGCTGCCACGTGGCCTGGCCCAGCCCTGGAGAGGAGGCAGGGGGGCTGTTTGTGCAGGAGGGCAGCAGATGAGAGCAGCAAGGCTTTCTGCTCAGCATGGGCTCCTCTCGGGGGATGCAGGAGTCACTGTGGCAGTAACTCCATTGCTGCATCAGCAGATGGATCTCACTGCAGTTGTACAGCCCTGTTCTCTAACAAGTTAATGTCATTTGAATTTTATGTGGACTGCTGATGTTTCAAGGCACCTCTGAACACGTTACAGGACTGGGATTCACTTCCCCTCAAGCTCAGTTTGTTTGCACCCTGCAACAATAATGCATACAAGCACTTGTGCTTTTCTAAGTCGTTTGAAATCCTTTTACATCTGCTCTGGGCAGTGTACTTCTGACATTTCAGCTCACCTCTGAGACTTCAGATTTGATTCAACAATATGGCATCTCAGAGGTGTGAAGTGAACCCTCAACATGTGTTGAGAGTATTTTAGCTGTCTGGTTTTGCTGAATTACCAAAGGACTCCCAGAAGTCCTTCCCTGCTTGACAGTGGTAGTTGTGTGTATGTATGTCTGCATGTGTCTGAGCCACAGTAAATGTCTGTGCTCTCTACAGGAACTGTTCCACCACTTTATTCAAGAAGAGCCCAGTTCAATATTTTAATCATTTTTGCCTCTGGACAAACAGCTGGATCACAGACTCTGTTCTCTCTGTAGATGAAGGAAGATGGAGTATTGCTCCTGATGTCCAAAGCCCTGACATGTGCACGATGCTAAATAGCTTTCCTCTCTCCCTTTCCATCTTTCTAAGCATAGCTCCTCTGCTGCCACTTAAAAGGGTGTCTTTACAAGATGGGATTTGTTTGAACATGAGTTTCTGAATTATGTTCCTCAGGGCCTAAGTTTAGACATGTGGCATGGGAAAAAGAAGGCAGAACTTAGGAGGAGCTGCTTAAGTCACCCAGAAAGAGTGCAGGGAGCAGGAAGGAAGGGGCCATGTCTGCCAGGCAATACAAAGAAACCCCCACGTTGCCCCAGGAGCCATCTAGAGCAACTAGAAACCACTGTGGTGGCTTCTGTCCCAGTGGCCCCTCCTCTAGAGCCAGCTGGCCTTCCAGCAGCTCCACGAGAGGCCCTCTGATGCCTGACTACAAACTAGGAGAAGCTTTGATGAGCAGGCTTCTTATGGGGTTTGGCTTTATTCCAAAGAGCAGAGAAGTGACAATTCTTGGGTTTAAGACAGGAATTGAAAATCTACCCATAGGTGCCTGATTGTATTTTTAGCTACCTAAAAAGCTTTACCTAAAAGTAAAAGAAGGCATTTCTGAACTTTTTGCTATTGTCTTAACTATAGACAGGTAAATACGAGTTCATAAAGTCTGAAAGGTAGCTATTAAGAAAGGAAAACCTTATAAAGCTGATAAGACAGCAGGTTTGATTTTCATTTTTTGCTGCATTTACTTGTTTGTCAAAAATATATTTATCTTAAAAATCTCTAAAGAGTCATCCACATTGTGCAAACAGTTTTAGAATCTTTAAGAATGAAAAAAAATGTCAATTTGCTGTTATTTTCTCTATAGCTTCATGATCTTTATCTACCCTTTAAATGAGTATTTTAATGCTAGTTTACAATACATTAGAATATGAGTAATTTGAATGACGATGCACAGTCCACTTCAGTGTGCTTGGATAGTCTATGTTTCATGCCAACACTTCATNTATAATATTTATATATACACACAAAGTGAGAATCCAGGTCTTCAGTGCCTGAGCTAGTGGAGATTGTAGCTGTGTAAAACATAACATCGCTGTGTGATTTGAAATCTTGGAATCTTAGTTCTGAGACCTTGCCAGGGTTGGAAGTTCTCATGCTCCCACTCTCCTCAGTAGACCCACAGGTACAGAGAGAGTGAATCCTGGAATTACCACAAGAATGCCCTAAAATAAAGAACAGAAAAAGATACTGTGCTAGTTTATAGGAGTTGTAGTCACATGGGAAGAAATGAAGTTTTTCTTTATAATCAAAAGACATGCTTTTTCCATACTGAAAATGAAAAAGAACTTAAAATCTTTCCAGTGAATGCAATTCTTACATCATCTTTTGGAGTTAATAATACTTCAGGTATAAACCTCTTGGTTTTGATGTTAAAACAAAGCCTGAAACAAAACCTTGTTGCCTGTTCATGGTTTTTTCTTTTTTTCCTTAGGGGGAGAAAAAAAAAGTCTATTTTTGACAGGGAAAAAAAAAGTTAACTACAACTTATTTCTTACAGCAAATGTTCAGCTGGGTAACTTCTGAGAGTTCTGGAATTGTCAGCTGTTCCAGAATCCCAGACTGCAACAGAGTCCCCAAACTGCAGCCTCTAGAGACAGTTCTGTGTTTCATTTCTAGCATAATCCAAATGTTCAGTAGAAATTAAAGTTGATAGCCTTTTTTTGGTTCGTTTCCATGTGATTAACTCTTTTCTTTATGATTAGCTCTTACTTACTTACCCATATACATAGAGCTGGCTTCCTACATCAGCTCTTAGACACCTCCAACCATCCATCTGAGTTTTGAGCAGGCTGTGAGCATAGGCAGGCAGGCAGAGCTGTACATTATTTCATTCCCTGGTTTGTGGCTTGGCTTTTTTAGGTTAGTTGGTTTGTGTTTTGTTTGGTTGGGTTCTCTTACTAATGGGAGCACGTTTCAGAGCAGCATTCTATTGATATTCGTGTCACCTAGTAGCCTACTGCTGAGCAGCTATTATGGACAATTCTAATATTACAGAAGATCAGAGAAAGGGAAAAGGAAAAGTTATAGGCAGGGAGAACAGGTACTGAACTTTGTGAATCCTAAAGGGAATTAATTCACACCTTCCAAAAAATCTGTTTTGTAATAGCAGTAAGGGCCTCTCTATCAATCCCCCTTAAAGCTGGATGGGGACAGACTGCATCATCAGCTGTGCCAGAGGCCCTTAACTAGCCTTGATCTTTATTTGCCAGAGGCTCTTCATCATCCTTGATCTTTAGTTGACAGATAAATGACTCATCCCGTGGTTCTCGATGCTTTGTTTCAAACTTTGAGAGGAGTGTGGAAAGTGCAGCATGCTCCCTGCTCTGTCTATACACAGAGGAGATGCTTTGATCTGGTGAAAATCCACAGTGTCAAACCAATCTCTAGAAGGACCTTAATGAATTGCTGCCAGGGCTCTGTGTTGTCCTGCACTGCTTCTGAAGAGGGTCTGTGCTGGCACTGGGCAGCCCTGGCAGCTGGACTGAGCCCAGCCCCTGCAGCAGCTGCTCTCTGAACCTGGGGAGAAGGTGAGCTCTGCATCTGCAGCGCGCCCGAGCTCTGCCTGGATCCTAGCAGCTGATGCTGGGATGTGCAACAGGTGAGTCCTTCTGTAGGGGCTGTCTGGCCTCTGCCTGGCTGCTGGGACTGCAGTGGCTCTTGGGCTGTTCTAGGCAGGTCACAGCATAACAATCACAGTGTCAGGGNTCTACCCTTTAAATGAGTATTTTAATGCTAGTTTACAATACATTAGAATATGAGTAATTTGAATGACGATGCACAGTCCACTTCAGTGTGCTTGGATAGTCTATGTTTCATGCCAACACTTCATTTCCAGGGCTTTGGCCATAAATACAGTGTCTGGCTCCAGAGCAGATGTTTAAGTGTGGGCTCCTAGAAAGTGTTCAGTGTTTCTACTTCTGAATACTGCTCTAGAGTGGAAGTCAAAAGAAAACCAAGAAAGGGACAGATGGGAAAAAAAAAATCAATCCAAACCCAAACAATCAAAAACAGAGGAAGGAGAAATTTAAACAAATACAGAACCTATCCATAATATATATAAATAAATATAATATATATATATAANTGAAGTTTTTCTTTATAATCAAAAGACATGCTTTTTCCATACTGAAAATGAAAAAGAACTTAAAATCTTTCCAGTGAATGCAATTCTTACATCATCTTTTGGAGTTAATAATACTTCAGGTATAAACCTCTTGGTTTTGATGTTAAAACAAAGCCTGAAACAAAACCTTGTTGCCTGTTCATGGTTTTTTCTTTTTTTCCTTAGGGGGAGAAAAAAAAAGTCTATTTTTGACAGGGAAAAAAAAAGTTAACTACAACTTATTTCTTACAGCAAATGTTCAGCTGGGTAACTTCTGAGAGTTCTGGAATTGTCAGCTGTTCCAGAATCCCAGACTGCAACAGAGTCCCCAAACTGCAGCCTCTAGAGACAGTTCTGTGTTTCATTTCTAGCATAATCCAAATGTTCAGTAGAAATTAAAGTTGATAGCCTTTTTTTGGTTCGTTTCCATGTGATTAACTCTTTTCTTTATGATTAGCTCTTACTTACTTACCCATATACATAGAGCTGGCTTCCTACATCAGCTCTTAGACACCTCCAACCATCCATCTGAGTTTTGAGCAGGCTGTGAGCATAGGCAGGCAGGCAGAGCTGTACATTATTTCATTCCCTGGTTTGTGGCTTGGCTTTTTTAGGTTAGTTGGTTTGTGTTTTGTTTGGTTGGGTTCTCTTACTAATGGGAGCACGTTTCAGAGCAGCATTCTATTGATATTCGTGTCACCTAGTAGCCTACTGCTGAGCAGCTATTATGGACAATTCTAATATTACAGAAGATCAGAGAAAGGGAAAAGGAAAAGTTATAGGCAGGGAGAACAGGTACTGAACTTTGTGAATCCTAAAGGGAATTAATTCACACCTTCCAAAAAATCTGTTTTGTAATAGCAGTAAGGGCCTCTCTATCAATCCCCCTTAAAGCTGGATGGGGACAGACTGCATCATCAGCTGTGCCAGAGGCCCTTAACTAGCCTTGATCTTTATTTGCCAGAGGCTCTTCATCATCCTTGATCTTTAGTTGACAGATAAATGACTCATCCCGTGGTTCTCGATGCTTTGTTTCAAACTTTGAGAGGAGTGTGGAAAGTGCAGCATGCTCCCTGCTCTGTCTATACACAGAGGAGATGCTTTGATCTGGTGAAAATCCACAGTGTCAAACCAATCTCTAGAAGGACCTTAATGAATTGCTGCCAGGGCTCTGTGTTGTCCTGCACTGCTTCTGAAGAGGGTCTGTGCTGGCACTGGGCAGCCCTGGCAGCTGGACTGAGCCCAGCCCCTGCAGCAGCTGCTCTCTGAACCTGGGGAGAAGGTGAGCTCTGCATCTGCAGCGCGCCCGAGCTCTGCCTGGATCCTAGCAGCTGATGCTGGGATGTGCAACAGGTGAGTCCTTCTGTAGGGGCTGTCTGGCCTCTGCCTGGCTGCTGGGACTGCAGTGGCTCTTGGGCTGTTCTAGGCAGGTCACAGCATAACAATCACAGTGTCAGGGGTTGGAAGGGACCTAGAAGATCATCTAGTCCAACCCCCCTGCCAGAGCAGGGGCACCCAGACCAAGTCACCCAGACTAATGGTTTCCTCTAGCCAAGAAAGCTCAAAAGATCAGATGGGAGAACAAGCTGAGAATTAAAAACCCTTTTGTGACTCTTAGCTGTTTAGAATGGCATAGTCATGTTCAGAGCAGTCCTGGCTCTTCCTGAGTGCTGTCCTAGGAAACATAGTTCCCTTTTGAGGTGGATTTGGTGTCAATATTTTGAGAACAGCACCGTTGTCTGTGACAGGCCTGCTGCTAAGCATGTAATTGGCAATCCATTTCCTCTCCTTCATCGTAAGTAGCACTCTTTAGGGAATGTAGAATATCCTTAGAAAGCTTTAGAAAAAAGCTTTCCAAGAGTTCCTGTGTAACAAAGCTCATACATTTCCCATAGAAGGCTTCTGTGCACATAGAATTGTAAAGACACTACTGTGTGTGGAGTAGGCATTTCTTCAACTATTTAATTATTTCCTTTTTGTTGATCACCAAGTTTCCTAAAAATATAGTTGGAAATAGTTGCAATATGGTAATTTGACCTAGATTTGTCAAATTTTACAACTCTTTTGTGCAAGAGAGGCAAAGGTAAGGTGTTTCCATGCTGCTGCTAGGTACATTGCTATTCCCTCAATATATCTGTCTGGTTGTCATTCTGCACATGAGTTAGAGGCAGGCAAGATGGAAGCAGTGGTTTTATGGACCTGTGGTGATCAAGCACATGACTAATTGACCAGTTATTGTGGTCAATCTGGTCAATTCTAACTGAATTATTTTTCCCATCTTTTATAGTAATTTTCTCTCCCCTTTCCCCTTGCAAATTCTTTCCACCTCTCTCATCACCTCCAAAACAAACATTTGCTCTTTCCCCTTGGTCCCGATACTGCTGATTTTCACACCTTTGTCTCATAGTTGGGATATCATTGCCCAGGTTAATTCTGCCACAGGTAACAATTCCATTAGGCTGGCACCTCTGTTCTGTTGTAGAACATTGATATTTCTGTATTTCTTGTGTTGTTGCCATGCTAGTGTACCCTCCTCATACTTTTTTTCCTTGATGTAAGCAAGCTGTGGCAGTTTCTGTCATTCCTAACCTGCTAGTACATCTGTATGTTCAGGACAGACTGTGTGCATGTCTCAGCAATTCCAGTGGGCAGGCTTTGGAGAAAATGCTCAATGGCAACTCTGCCCTTTGCATAGGCAGTGGGTAAATCATGCAGCAAGAGAACAGGCTCAGTTCTTTCATCTGTCTTGAGGGAGTTTGTATTTTTTATTGCTGTGGAAAATGCCCTCTCCCAATGCAATAAGTTATCTGGAGTCAGTGGAGGTGCCCATGATGTTCTGCTTTGCAGAAACAAGTGCTCAGTGGGCTCCAGCTAGAATTGAGAATAATGAAATATGTAGGTACTTACTCTTCCATGCTGACTGTGGGAAGGGAAATCTGTTACCTGCTCTATCCTAGGTGTCTCATGACAACAGTAATTTTCTACCTCTGAAAGATCTTCCTTACAAAGGAGGAGATTCCAAGGGGCCAGATACCAGGAGCTGTGACTTACAAAAATGCAAAGCAGCTCTGGAATGTGTCCAAGAATCTGGACTCAAAAGTACTTGGTGGTTATATAGTGCTTGGTAATTCATACATTCCTAACTGCCAAGACTGGAAAATGGAGGCAGTGAGGAGATTTGGAACTCGTAGTGTGCAGAAGTGGCAAAGAAACACAAAGATGAGCACTGGTCTGTCTCCATCTTGAGTGACAGAAGAGTGTCAGCAAGGTGTAAATGAATCTCCCTGTGTTTGGCCCTAGCTTGTTATGTGTGTTTGAAGAGAATCAATTCCAGCCTGGAGAGAAGGGGAACTTAGACTCTCTCATTAAATCCAAATGATTTTATTCATAGAAGCATATGTTCTATATAGAAACAGGGAGATGGGAATGTGAGTCTCAGGATGGCCACGACGCAGGGATTGCATAGGTAAGAAGAGGCACTGTTGGGCTAATTCAGCTGTCCCAGAGCAGCAGAGGCTGGAATGGACCTCTGCTGCTCTCCTCCAGTGCTACTAGAGATTCATAAAATAATAAAAACCCCACTCCAAACCATAAAGAGATTCAACAGTTAGGAACTTCAGTAAAGATAGATGACGTTTAGAGATAATTAAATTAAATTAGCCCTTTATTTATTTAGCAATAATAATTATGTCATGTCTTGTCCAGCCCATCTGTGCCAAAGAAATTCTGGCAAAAGTTTAGGAACAAGAAGATTCCAGATCTTTTGTCAGCTTTGAAGCAAAGTGATTAAGACTCAGCAATGGTACATTGGTCTCATTAAGAAATGATGGAAACTAGAAGCTATCAATATATGAGAACAAGGCTACTGCTGTGAGTGCTTCCTTGAGAGCTCATAAGCAAGAGACAATAGTGGCCATTGATTTTCACTGAGCTGGCAATACCTAAACTCTTGGTACCTCTTAGTTTCCTCTGTGTACATAAGGGTTAATTAATTCCTTGTACATCTGTTTTTGTCCTGAATTCTTTTGGCATTAATATAAGAATGAAGATAAACAAAAAATATATTAATTTCTGTTATTCCTATGTGGAGGCATGGCTGCTAAACCATTTTCTAAGGGTATTAATGTAAAATATCAAGGAAAAAAATACGACTAAGAGAAAATAAATTATCTCTGCTAGTCCTTTGAAAGCTCTTAAGTAATTTGTGTCCAGAATTTCTTGTCAGGCAAAGCCAGAGGTAACCCCAGCAGTGCATCTCTGCGGATGGGAGCTGCTGAGCATAGTGGTTTTCACATGTTCTTCCTCACACGTGGATTTCTTGGGAAATGGACACAAACTGCCACGTGCCCTGACGTGTTTGCAAAGAAAAATAAGAGAAAACCCAAAATCTCCCAAAGAACAAAACAAGATGACTACTCCCCAACTTTCCTCAAGATGTAAATGAGCTGACTGATCACGTAAGTGTAATTGTTTGGAGCACTGGGAGGTTTGGAGTGCTAGCCATTGTCCCCCTGCAGGCTGGGCTGTGTAGCCAAGCTGAATTTGGGAAAGATGTGAATGGCTCAGGTCTCACCTTCCAGCATCTCTTTCTGAGGGCATCTCTGCCAGGAGTGTTCCCCTCGGGTTCCTCACTCCTGCAGCCCACACTGAACTCCACAGATGGCTTCTGCTCTAACACATTGTCCTTCTTGCAGCAGAAGTGCTCCAGGTGGAAAAGCAATGGCTATTGCTGCTGGCTTGGCTTTCAGCCACTGTGGAGCTTCAGGGCACTCAATGTCTTGCTGTTTTCTCACTTTTTGTTGTTGTTTGTTTCAAAAGCCTTGTATCCCATCAAGCCAGGCAAGTGTGGGAGTGCATTCTGGGGGCTGCAGCTCCTTGAGCTGTCCCAGGCTCCTAACTGCTGTCATTACAGGCAGCAAGAGAATGCTTTACTTTCTGCCTTCTTACTTCTCTTCCTCCATTTATCTCTTTTTCAGATCATAAAGATTTGAGTCCAATAAAGAGAGTGACTCATGGCTCTCTATCTTTTTTAAGCCTCTCAAAGAAGAGACGTGTGGAGGGAAAAACCTACATGATACTATTCTGGAATTCTATAGAACTGAAATAGTAATTTCTTGTAAAGTGACACCTCATTTTCTTAATAGAACCAACTTCTTGAATCCTTCTCCTGTTTCCCTCCCACAACTCAAGTCTATTGCATTGAAGTTATTTGTCACTTTCGAGCCCTTCAGGCCTATCTGCTTCTCCATCTGTGTATGTCAATGGCTTGTGCTGCTGCTCGGTGGTGTCACCTTTTCAGTTCCATACAAACACCTTTCTGCTTCCTTTCAGAGTCTCTCCTGTGCTTGGAAGGTATTTGATACAGTTATTCACAAAGCCACCTTACCACATTTCAAATCCTGCCTTAAGTTCCCTGCAAGGATACCTTAAGAAAATTAGTAGTTTTGCAAAAGGTAATTTTCTCCTAGAACTGAGTGTGCTGCTTATTGAGCAGCCACTTGTGTCTCTGATCACTGAACACCCTGATCATCTGTTGCTTGGCCTGTACATTGGGCTGCTTAAATGCAAAAGCTGTGTGTAATATCTATCATACTTAGTCACAGAATCACAGATGTCAGGGGTTGGAAGGGACCTAGAAGATCATCTAGTGCAACCCCCCTGCCAGAGCAGGGGCACCTAGACCAAGTCACCCAGGAACAGATCCAGGGGGGGCTGGAATGTCTCCAGAGCAGGAGACTCCACAACCTCCCTGGGCAGCCCCTGCCAGGCTCTGCCACCCTCACTGGGAACAAGTTTGTCCTTGTGTTTCCCCTCAACCTCTTGTGCTCCAACTGACTCCCATTGCCTCTCGTCCTGCCCTTTGCTTATTAGCAGAGTTTTATAGCAGTGTGAGGGGATCAGAGATTAAAAGTAAGGTAAATTTCTAGTGTTCCTTCCTTTGGCTCATGTACCAAATACGTAAGTCAGGAGCTTGATTGTGTTGTGATTCCAAACTCCTTCTGTGGAAAATGCCAAGCCCTATAACTCCTTAACAAAGGGACTTGGTTCACCAGAGATCTTTCAATCTGATGCTTTCATAAAGAACAAAGTAATTTATTAGATCATTTGTAGAGTAACTGAAGTTTCACTTGAGTAAACGCTTCATTCCCAGTCACTGTGTGTACAGCAGTGTGGGTGCTGTGTCTTTATAGCCCTAAGTGGTTTCCTTACCATTTCTAATTTGATTACTTATATTGCAAATTCTTCTAGTGATGAATGCTGACCTCTCTTCAGCCCTGCTTTTAGAAATTATGATTCCAAATTTGCCACTGTTAGCTTTCCAGAGCAATGTATGAGGTATATTCATGGGGAAGAGTTGATTCCTTCTGTGTAAGCTTTTTGATTTTAGAGTGTGAAATTGCAGAATACAGACAACTTAAATCCAATGAATGGACTGATTTGCTGACTTAGCAAGTAGCAGGTTGGCTTCACTTACAGGGTGGAGCATTTTTCTGCTGCTGGTATCAACATTAATACCCACATAGCTCCTTAAAGTGAGGTCTGTTGCATGTGTGAAATACTTGTGAAAGATCACAGACCACAGCTGACCCTTAATAAAAGCACCAGGGCAGAAAAATGCCATCAAGTTCTGCTCTCTGCTATTGTTAAGGCTAATTCTTGATTTCAGGAGAGTTTATACAAATGTGTCTCAGAACTTGCCCTTACCTCTGCCTGTCGTGGTCAGCACAGCACTTCATGGATTTGTCTATGAGTCTGTGAGAGCTGGCAGAGTAAATTCTCTGACACGTGACAGAAGAATGTGAATTTTTGGTCTCAACTACATTAATTTGCTTAGGCTAGCTGATGCTAAATAACTAAATGTGGCAGTACTGTTGTTATATTAGACTCCTAATAAATTAATGTGCCCATTTTCCTCAGAATTTGATTGAAAATTGGACATGAATGAAAGCAATTTTATTCTTGAATGAGAGAGACCAGACAGTAAAGGGATTTATTTATGTATTTGTTTTAAAAAGGTACTTTGCATGCACTTACTGAGTTAATTCTTATTAATTTTCAGCAAACTCTGCCTCCTTGCCCAGTGAAGTTCTGCCTTCAACTACTACACAGGGATGTGAAGGGCTATTACTAAGTGTTTAAGTGACATGATTGGAGATGCAGCCAGCCAACTACTCAGCAGGTAAATGCAGAACTTGTATTTTCTCAAATTTCTGAAGTCAATGTGTGGGTTTGATTCTTGCATTTCCTTTCACATTTCACTTTTGCAATTACAATGTGGAGATACTTTAAGCTCTTGTGCCAAAATCTTTGACTGGAGATAGTGAAGTACAGAGTAATGTCTGGCTAACTTGCTAAAGACTGGCTTTTAAACCTCTCTGTTTTAAACAGCCATGGGAAAATTCCTGAGCACAGGAATTCCAGATAACTGAAATACCAGGTCAAGTAATTTTGTCTTGGGTGGTAGTAAACAGGTTATATGATATGATTCTGTGCTCGAATATCCTTAGTTATTTAGTCAAAACATCCACCAAAGCAGCATTCAGTGTTTGGATAATATTTCATCAGCTTACAAATGAAAAGGACAGCTCTAAATATATGGTAAAGTGAAAGGCCAATTACAATGGATTAATCCAATTTCCATATATTAACAAATAAACACAGTAAATTAATCTTGTGTGTTTATCTTTCATCATGGAAAAAAAAATGTTAGTACTCCATAGAAAAGACCACTATTTCAAATAGTTACTGATTTTTATTTACTTTTTTAATTTGGTAAATTATTTCCTTACATTTAAACTTATATATATATATATAAAGGAAATCTTTCTGCCTGACCTTTTAGATCATGTTCACCTGAAACAGGACTCTAGTTTTTTGTTAATTAAAGGATATTAACGGCTTTAGGAACTGTTAGTTGATATGGTCAAATGAAGTAATTGTGATAATGCTGGGATGCTGCAGTATGGCACATGTTAGATGCTGATTGATGTGATCATGTGTTTGCACAGATACCATTCCCTAGAGCACAGTAAATTCTTCAGATGCAGAGTTCAATAAGTGATAGGATGACTGAGTCTCAGCAATATTCACACAGTATGTAAAGTTACAATGACATTTCCATGGCTGTTCACTAGTGTTTTTCTAGCATGTTCAGTGTCCTGTCTCCTGATGACTGGCTGAATATTTCCAGGGCTCACCAGGGTTGCTGCTGAATGCAGCCAGCCCCTAGACAGAGCACCTTGTTGTGACAGCTAACATGCCTTGACTTCCAAATCCTAGGCTGAATAGTAAGCACAAGATGTGTATTTTGAGAGATGACACCCATAGAAACCCATGGCAGTATAGTCAGAATTGGGTATTACGGTATGTTCCAGCAGAGGCAGCAGGGTGCTGTGCCCTGGGCATGCTCTGTGCTGCTGCCTCAGCACTGGGCTGCAGGAGCTAGCAGCATAAGAAATGAGAGTGGTCAGGCACTGAACAGGCTGCCCAGGGAGGGGGCTGAGTCACTATCCCTGGGTCTGGGTTTGAGGGACATGATTTAGGGGTGAGTTTTGTACAGTAGGGCTACTGGTTGGACAGGATAACCCCAAGGGGCTTTTCCAACCTATGGAAGGTATGATGTGGACTCTGATGCTGGGTGAAGTAGATAATCCTAAGGATCTCTTAGCATAGTTGGCTCTTTTATTGCAGCTGCAGGGTTGTTCTATGATAATAGAAATGCATTTTCTGTGCAGGGTCACTTTTAAACTCCTGCTAGAAGAGCCAGTCACAGTGATGTTTTTTCACATCCTCTTATGAAAAGTGTTGTGAGGTTGGGTTGGTTTTTTTTAAAGCATAGTAGCACTTCTATTTTAGTAATGGAGTGACTAACTTCAGTCAGAAGGGAGCCCATACTAAATTGGTGTCACTGCTTGAATTGCATTCTGTCCACAAAAACATCTAACCATCCCAGTGTTTGTTTCACCTATGCCTGGAGAATGTGCAAACACTGTACAGAGGCATGAGTTGTGTCCATGAATAATGAAACTGGTGCAGAAGCACCCTGCATTCTTTCAACCATGGAGCCCTAATAACTTTTTTGAGCTGCTTGATAAAAGTGGAGTGGATACACATCAGCTAATGCTGCTTTTCATCTCTTGCATCCTGTTGGATCTGATGTTTCCTACTCAGCAAATACATTGACTGGGAGAGACAGTAACTTGCATTTGGAGAGACTTAATTCTGTTGTCTCCAAAGGCAGCAAGTCAAGAGGTTAATACTTAACAGTATTGACAAATTACTTTTTTTTTCTTTAAAAGAAATGTTTTGGGGTTTTTTTAAAGAAAATATTCTAGCCTAGAACAACTCATAATGATAAGCAAGGAAGATAAGCAGTGCAGGTCAGTATGAAAACATAAAGCACTTATTTATAATGTAATGATCTACTGCTGTTACTGAAACCAAAGACAAAAATGCTCCTCATTTGGAAGTTGAATAGCATTTACAGGGAAAAATATTTATGTACCATTGTGTTCTTGGTTGTCTTTTTTAAATATATCATACTTCAGAAGTGTAATTTTTGGAGTAATTTTCTCACAAAGGAATACACTTTTCAAGACAAAATGTTGTAGTTTGAAAATTGGCTTGGTGGTCAAATTAATTCTGTAATATATTCATTCTAACTTATAGAACCTCTTGGAGCAACTCATCCAATTTCAGCCATTCATTATACTATTCTTCATGAGCTCTGAAAGGGGAAGTACAGCTGCTAACAACTTTATGCTCCCAACTGGAATAGTATACGTTATTTTCTATTAGAGCAAAGCCAAGGCAGGAATACCCAGTATGCCCCAGATGAGGTAATCTTGGAGAACTGTGTCATACATTAAGCAGATCAGAGGTGCACTGACTATGACATCATTATTCCTGCACTGCAAAGCTAGTGTGAAAGCAGCTGTGCTGCAGAAGATATTGTTTAATACAAACAAAAAAGGAGAATTGATGGAGAGGAAGGAAAGCTGTAGCACCCTTCAGTGTTCTGCTGCCCACCTTGGAGGTTGGCTCAGCAGGCTGGGCTGGGTGCAGTGTGTCCTGTACAGCAGGTACTTTTGGCTGGCCTTGCTGCCCTGAATTCTGACAACTAGTGGCTCCAGCCCAGTTTTATACCTGGTGTCCAATTATGCCAGTAATGTTCTTTCTTTTAATCCTATTTCTTAGAGTAATCGTAAGAAAAGCAAGTGAAAATGTGTATAGCTTGTCTCGATTAGGAATGCTAACATCTAACTTTAGCTAAGCAAAGGCATTTGTTTCCTTCTGTTCAGGATAACTGGCTCTTGGTGCTGCTTTCTCTAAAAAGAAAAACCAGCTTCAGACCTTCACTTTAGACAAAGAGAATAAGAATTAAAAAAACCCAACTAGAACCAAGCTGGTGTGCACTAGAGTGCAAACACTCGTTTGCCTACTTGAAGCAAAATAATAATAATTATTGAAATAATAATGAAATACTTTTCAGGCTAGGAGTGTTCCTTGGCATTGAAAGTTGAACACACTGGAAATGAAACCCCATCCCTGTCCATCCTGAGAGATGCTTGTTTGCTGGAGCTGCTGCCAATCCTCTTCCAGAAAAATGCCAGTGTCAGGGTTTTGTCCCACCTCCCTCTTAGTGCATCATAATGAACCTGCCCATCTTCCTTTCTATACAACATGACAGATTTGGGGGCAGATTTAATTAGACTGGCTCAGGCTGCTTGAACTCTTCTGAAATGTCTGGTGGTTAATGTTGCAATACCTTTTGATATTTTAACTGGTGACTAGGGTCACAGATTGGATTAATATCTGGAAGATGATAATACCTGTTCTTTTTAAGGATTGCTCTGTGTGTAACTTTTGACCCTCTTAGAAGTTACTTTATTCTCATTAGATCTCTTCAATAAATTCTGCTCTTTGGACTTTTTCCTTAGTCAGACCCTTCAGGGAACAGAGGGAAGGAAAAGATGATTTTCTGTGTGTGCAGAAGAAAGGGAGCCACCCTCTTGTCCCTGCATTTTCACATCTGTAGAAGGCATAGCTTTCAGGGTAGAATACCATAGAAAAAATACTTTCTTATTCAAGAGGAGGAGATCACTTACAAGCTCTGAATGTCTTGTTTAGGTTTGAGATTTTTTTTTCATTATTACATTAGGTCTTGGGTATAAACAGAAAAACGTACATCAAAATAAGGGGTGAACCTCAAAGATTTTTCTAAGTTTAAGGTTGAACTCTCTGCCCTGAAAGTCCATTTTGTGTTAGTTGGCTTCAGAGGTGACTACAGGTAGAATTCAAAATGTGGAAGAAACCATAATTTCTTTCTCCAGCTTGGGTGATGGGTTCTTGAAATCAAGATTGATGCAACTCAAAATGTATAACTACATTAGATTTAAAGGAAGCTCTAGCAAACCTCAGAAGAGATTCACCCTTTTCCAAGGGACAAGGGGGGGGGGGGTTACCCTAAGTTAACCAGAGGGCTTTTCTGATCTCTTTTGTTTTGATTTTGAAATTCAGGTTAGGTTTTGGGCTCTTTGTTTTGTTTGTTTCTGTTTTGATTTTGTGTGTGTGTCTCTTGCTTTCCTCTTGAAACTCAACTGAAACAGATAACAGGTAAATCTGGGACTGGCAGACTTGGAATATCTCATTCTGGAATAATCAGGAAAGGGTTTCTCTCCTATAGTACATCTGGCATAGTTGCTCCTATAGAATAAAGGAACTTCAGTGGATTCATGTCAGAACTCTGTACTAGCAAAATACCAGCTAATAGAATTTGTTGTTAGATTTCTTCTAGCTGACATAAAAATTACCACCTGATCTAGGTAGCCCTGCTCAGGCAGGGGGATTGGACCAGATCTTTTGAGGTCCCTTCCAATCCCTAACATACTGTGACACTGTGATCTCTTAGTGCTAACCCTGGCCTTTCTCCCTCAGTAAGGTTATGTCAAATGAGATTGTTTGGCCATCTCCGCATTGCTTTGTGCTTTCCTCCCATCCCTGTTGTACCAGTACATGCCAGGAAACACTGCTGGTCCATTGGATTAATCTGGTTTTAAAGCAGTGTAACTGAGAGCAGAATAGATATTTATTGCATAACCACCAAGCCTCAGGTGGTTTGTTTTGTTTGCAGTTGCCATTTCAGCAGAGCGTTCTGAATGTAATTAAAAAGAAATAAATAACAATTCTTTGCTGAAAAAGGTTTTGTGGCCTTAGAGTGGGTCTTAGTCATGTTGGTGACTTGAAGCTTTTGGCTTCTTTAACCAGAATAGAAGTGAGGCTTAAGACTTTTCCAGGAATGGATTTTCCTTCAAATGAGAATTTTCAGAAGTACTTTCCATGAGATGTGGTTCATGTGGCTGTTCCCACCCAAGAGCTCTGAACCCTGCTGTATGAAGCAGTAGATGTGCAGCACAGTTGCAATGAGCACTGTTGTTTGTGCTCCTCAATAGCTTTGAATGCACATAGCCAAGGTCAGGCTCCATGGCAAATGCTCCATTTTGTTGCTATGAATTACAAATTCTGGTTTTGTCTTTGTTATCATCGTGTTTTTCATGCCAGTCTCAGTTCAGCTTTGACCAGCTGCCCACCCAGTCACTCTCTGTACCCTTCTCAGCAGGATGGCAGAAGAAAGTAGGAGAAATGGGATGGAAATACTCAAGGGTATAAAGATGAGGAGCTCACACACCAGTTGCCATCAGGCACAGCAGACTTGACTTGGGGATGTTGATACTCAAATCTCAGCTGGCCCACCTCCCTGAGCAGCCTGCTCTAGCTCACCTTCCTTATGCTGGGGGCTGGGCTAGATCTCAGGTCCCTTCCAGCCCAAATGATTCTGTGGACACAAATAAAAGCAAAAATTAGCCTGGAGAATCTTGGGGTTAAAATGATGTAGAGGCTTATGGTAGAATAGGTCAGAAAATACCTTTGAACAACCAGTTTTGTGTCTCTTTCACTATGTGTACAGTTAATTTGTAGTCAGTCTTGGTTTTTTTATCCTTCTTTCCTTATGTCTTTGCTGCATCCTGATTTTTGTGCCAGGAGGGAAAAAAACCTCATATGAAAAATAGTGCTAGAACTAAACTTCTGCAGTTTAAGAAGGGAAAATACAGTGAATGGGGGAGGGGAAGGATGTCTGGCACAGCTGTTCTCAAGAGATTTTACTC
>VYZU01010173.1:0-17288 GCA_013401355.1 Ceyx cyanopectus
CTGGTTTTTTTTCTGTTATTGATGGGGGGAAAACGATCCTTCTTCATTCTTTTTTGGTTTAAAGATCTATAGCTTGATGGTGAGTAGCTCTAAATACTTGCTGGAACAGTGCCACAAATAGCTGAGGATTGCTACCGACATAAAAGCCCATGAATAACTTGTTAAAACAAGAACAAGTTGTACAATTAGCAAAGAGAAGTTGCACAGTGTTTCATGAGATTTTTCCCTCAAATAGATGCAAAGACAAGGACAAAAAGTACACTTGATAGCAGGGAGGTATCGTTAAAATGAAGCTGAAAAAAGAGTTAGGATAACACATAAATTTAAGTTACTTATGGGTATCCTCTTCTCGTTCAACCAGATAACTGCCAATCAGGTCTCCTGCATCACCAAGAAAGGTGGAGATGATGGGGCAGCAACCACAGAAGGTCATTCTCAGCTAATGTGCCAAAAAAAATAATAAAACAGTAGCCCCAAATAAACTGAGACGAAGCCATTAACCCCACTAAGATTCAGTTTTTATTTACACTGCGCAGAGGTCAAGGGTTTAATAACCATTTTACCAGTATGGATTTGCAGTCCTTTTGTAAGTCTGTGTCACAGCCTTAATGCTAAGTAGATGTACAGGTTCAGAGTGTTAATTATTCATTCAGCAGAAACAGAAATAAAACCTAATTTGGAATGAGGCTCATCATTGCTGTCAGCGACCTTTTCTGGTTTAATTACAAGTCCCCGCTTTGGCTTCTTCATGAAGTTTCTTCTATATTTTTTCATCTAGTTAACTCCAAGGTCTTTAAAATATTTGCTTTCTTAAATAGTTTAAGCTAAAAAAAAATAATCTTCACAACAAAAGATTCTAACTCCTATTCCTTCCTTGTATTTTCTAAAGAAATGGAAAACAGCTCATTGGCCTTTTTACCTCTGAAAGTGCAATGCCGTTTGGCCCCTGCTGGAACTCCTTTTCTCTAAGTAGAAGGTTTAAAGCTCAACAAGAGTAATTTAGAACAGAAAAGGATCAAGATATTAAACTGAATTTTTTTTCTACGTTCTGTCCATTATTTTCCACATCCACTCTGTATCACATATGCTACATAACTGTCAAATCTCCTGATTTTTGCAGGGAAATGCTTTTTAATATTTCTGGGGTTTTTATAGATATTAAAGCATATTGAAACAGATACAAAACCAAAACCACTGAATGATCAGAACATTTCCTCTATGTTGTTATGCTTTTTATGAAAAAATAAAACCAAATAATCAAAATCTCATAAAAGTGTCTTAAGTTTGAGCTAATTAGATAATTGAAAGGGACTTGATAAATACTTCTAAAGGTGCTCAAAAATATTTTTTTTTCTAAAATTTGTGTGTTTTTCATCTGTTTGAGAAGATAAAAAGTTCCATTTTGGAAACAAATACCAACAATTTTTGAACACTAGCCAGTTTTTTAGAAGTAAATAATGTGATATGTTAAAAATCTAAACACCAAGTAATGCCATAGCATGCCTAACTAAATCTATGACATTATGAAGGTTTACATTAATTCACAAAATTAACTGTAAATGTTTGCCAGGAAGTCCTTGGATAATATAATACATCTACTTTAATATCTCCCTTTTCATAATAAACTGACTGTGAAATCTCAACATAATAGCCATTGACCAGATGTACTGCTGTGAACCTGAAGAGATCAACGTGTATATTATGATTAAGAGCAAATTATAAAAATAACAGATTTAAAGCCAGCAGTCCCACTTAAATCGCATCTAGTATCATTTCAGGTCTTCACACCTTAAAATTACTGTATGAGATCTTAATAGGAATATGAAAAATATTATTTATTGGTGCTTGGTGTTAAGTAAAAAATATTACAGTAACTAAACCACTCTGGATGTGAGTATTCATTGGAATGATACATTGATCAGCCAGTTTACAATACAATCCAAAGTTATTTTTTTCTCTTTAAAGCAAAATGACTGTAAAACCAAAACTGCCTTATTTCCTCCAAATCCTGGATTAAGTAAACACCTAGTTCAAAAAATCCCATCTCTGTCATTCTGTCATGGTTGTTTTACGTTCTCTGATGGTATTTGAAGATCTTTCGTTGTTCTTTTCCAAGTTTGTAATTAGTTTTTTAGCCATTAGAGGCTTCTGACTTTGTGAGAGCTGCTCAGCAATTAGTGGCAGGCTTGCTGCCAGCTCCTGTGCCAAGGCAGTGGGGAGAGCTGCACCCCCACCTGCAGTACCTGTCCAGTAACCTCCCCAGGCAGCAGCACAGAGACAGGGGGGCAGTCAGGTGTGGTATGACTGGGGCTGCCTTTAGGAAGGCTTTCTCATAGTCCCTGGACATGTGAAATATGATGATTGGCATCACTAGAATATGGTTACTGACTTGCCTGATCTCACACACATCCTTGCATCTCTAAGGGAAGTGCTTTGTTTTTACTTAGCATGAAGATTCTGGTCACTACATAGCATTTGTCACATCAGTTATTAGTATCATATTATTTGGTTTGTCAACGTGGAGGTAAAAATTATTTCACTGGCTATAGATTTAACATTTTGATAATGTACTTGAGTTACTAATGTTTCCATAGAGTTGAGGAAAGAGGCAATACCAGTCATCTGAAATGGAAGTTACAGAACCTAATAACCTCATATTTTACCAGAATGATGTCAGATTTTTACACACTGACTTTTCCTCTTCTTCCTGCTAAGCAGCCTAAACGTGAACCATTCTTTCTCATTTGGTTGGTTGTTGTTTGGGGTTTTTTTTTGCTGTACATCAGAGATAAATATGTAATGTTTTCAATGCCAGAGCTGTATAGGACATAAGAAACTACCAGCAGGCACGGGAAGCACTCTGCATTGTGTGAGAGCAGGTTTATCCTAGTATGGTCCTGCATTAATATGTACTGGTACAGAGCAAGAGCCACAGAATGCAACAGGAAAAATTAGGCTGAACTCTTTACTGTAAAGGCACCTAACATTATTAAGAGAAAGCATGACCTGGAACATGTATCACAGTAGTTCAAACATTCATTTTCCAAAGATGTAACCATTTAAATCCAGTTTTGAATAGTATTATGATAAGACAGGGGCAGATTAAGGAAGTTTGAATTGCCAGCCACTCTAATGGAGACCTCAAAAATGAGATCTTACCCACACATGTGGGTACATGTGCCCAAGAGCTGCTTCACAGTCCAGTCTCCTGTACGGAGCAGCTTCTCAGCAGGTAAAGCCAGAATAACAGAAACTCCGACCACAGAGCACAACAAATGCACCAGGCATCACATTCAGAAGTACCAAATCCTGCTTCACTTTTCTGAAGTAAGCACTCACTTTCCAATGTAATCTCCCTGCCCTCCTAATTGATTAGGAATCATAAAAAGTGGATGCACTGTTAGCCTTGCTCATATATTTGCTGTAAGCAAAATCAAAATGGTTAAAAAATAGCTACCTTCAAAACCAGAAGGATAGAGTACATGTCTGGAGACATTTGAAAAAAAGAAAAAGCCCAGGCTCTCACAAATATTTGCTAATAATGCCAATGGCTTTGTGCTCCCCTGGTGAGCTTCAAAAACACAAGTAAACTCAGAACATCAGCAGCCTGAGCTAAACTAAATCAATACTGGTAAATATTCTCAGAAGGTTACTTTCCTATTGCCAGTGCCGGAAAAAAGCCCCAACATACATTTGACAAAAAGGCAAGAAAAAGCAAGCAAAATGGCATTGTTATCCAACTGTATTCCCACTTAAAACACTGAGGATATAGTGCTTAGTGTTTCAGACATAGGAGGTGGAACCACAGGCGACAGCTGGTTCCATCTTTGTTTCTCACCTGCAGCAAGGCAACTGCTTCTCCAAACATGGAAACTGAGGCATCGGGTGGAGGGACTGGCATCCCTCCTAGCCCCATTCTGCAAGGATTCAGCTGGTTTAATCCACTCAGCACAGGAAAGCCAAGGTGTCTGGATAGACTTTTTCTTCCATGCCTGAGAAAAGGACAATGGACAAAACCAGCTGCTTGCAGGTGAATTTGTGTGGCAGTTGCTTGGCAACTCACAGCAGGAAAGAATTTAAATCCAGCATTAGCAGCTCATTTTGGAGAAGATGAAACTATGCCAGGAGTTTTTATCTGTGAGAACAATGGAAAATAATTTCTTTGTAAAAACAGTACGTGAAGAATATATCTAAAGCATACGTCTTTCCAAAGGGAGCCATAATGGGACTTAACATATGCGACAGAATATGAAAATCAAACACCAATATGAACTCCATGACATTTGAGTACAGGTTCAGAATCCCCCAAGTCAAGCAAATAATGTATTCTTCAAATATCACATAATTTTTTTAATTAAAAACACTACTGTAACCAAAGGAGGAAAAAGTCTATTGATAAGACAAAGGTGGACTGTGGTCGGGTTCAAGTCTTCAGAGAAGACTTTCTCCCACACTAATGTTAGCAGGCAGCAAATAAGTGCAAACCACTCTTCTTTTCACTTCAAAAGGCTATAGAGAATCATTAGCTGTAGATGGATTGAACTAGAGATGCTAAATATTTTCAGCAATAATATTTTAAGTAAGAACTATTATTTTAAGTAACAACTTCTGAGGAAAAAAAATCAATAACAAAAACAAACAAACAACAACAAACCAATCAAAAACAAAACACTAAAAACTTTGGGTTTTTATCTTTTTTTTTTTTTGTCATTGGTACATACCAATGACACACCAAAAGGAATAGAATAAGAGAAATGTTTCATTTCAGGGCTGTTTTAAACCAAGTCAGAGTATTTCTTTTCACTGAATTGATCTGGACAGCTTTGTTTTCAATCAGCTTTAATTGAAAATATGAAAATTAAATTATTTTTCTCATAAATAATTCCAAATTGCAAGTCCACAAAAGAGTAGAAGATATTAGCTTTGTTTGTTCTGACTGTGTACAAAACAAATATTTCTACGATGTAAATGTCAAGTTTCATTTAAAACAAAATATATCCTGAGCAGCTGAAAAAACATTACAAAAATTTCAAAGTAGCAGACTCATAATTTTAGTTTTCTCCTAGCTCATCATTGATTTTCTGTGTAGCTTTTGACATATTACAAAAGGACTGAACTTTAAACTGCAACGTTAATGCACTGTCATTAGGGATGCAAAATTTAAATTTTAACCAGAGTGGCTGGTTAGTCACCAGCTCTCAACCTGGACCTTCTCCCCCTGCCAAGTTTCATAAATACTATATATCACTGAAAAGTGACAAGCTCCTCAGCAGCTGCTTTTTTTAGTCTACTGAGTAAATGCTATGCTTTAGTTTACCCATTGGGATTCTGAGGTGCAATTAGCAATAAATTATCAGCAAACAAAAGATGCTGTATAAATGCAAAACAATTAATAAAAATAACTCCCATTGACCCTTCTTTGAACCAAGACACATCCTTCCTGAAGAACACCTTTTAGAAATATGAGGCTAGAATGGTCTAATAGTTGACATTAATTTGTCTGGCACTAGAATGAAAAACCATGTCATCTACCCCATTCAAATGAGGTTTTTTGTTTTGTTTGTTTATTTGTTTGGTTTGGTTGTTTTTTTCTTTTTAAACTCATAGGCCTTATATAATATTCAGTAGTTCATTAGTTTTCTGAAGAAGGGAAGCAAGTTAATGTCTATCTTGAAAAAAGTGCAAATTACATACCTGGTTCTGGTGTTGCAGCAGCTGGGAAGAGAGCCCCACTAGGAACAAGTTTCTAATATTTGCAGAATCCTAGGAAGAAAATGATAGATAATTTGTTTTGCAAAACAAAGCTGAAAGACAATATAAAAGCCAAGAGAAAAATGAACAAATAGATTTATTTGTATTTTTAAATGTGATATGAAACAGTAATCTTTTTCTAAAATCAGCAAAAGCTTGAGATTATAAATACAATAGTCCAGTAAGAATTTTCCAAAGAAATTTTTTTGATATACACCTTTGATATAACCAAACAGGTCTCCCCTGTTTGGTTTTTGAGAGGTCCAAGACAGTACTTCAATTTCAACAAGTTTAGTTTTGTATCCTTCACTTTAAATGAATAAATAAATAGTGAACTATCTGCCTTTAAAATGTTTGTGTTTCTTTATATCCATCTGTCCAAAGGCAGCAGCAGTGCAGGACTCCCTGTGTTGGCAGAGCAGGACAGACCTGCTGCTACCATGGCTCTGGGCAAGGAGCTGTCCTGCAGCAAAGGCAGCACAACTATGATGTAAATGGCCTCTCACTGGTCTCCCCCAGATGTCTTTATCACCTTTGTTAAAATATCATGGAAAGTCTGAGGATAATCCAGACAACAGAGCAGCCCACAGGCAGCCTCCAGGAAGCTGCTGGAAATATGAACACTGCTTTAAATCAGAAAGATGCTGGGGGTGCTCCTATTGATGTCAAAAGCTGTTTTAACCTCTGGACCAACACAGAATCTCCTCTGCTCCTTAACACCAAAGGCTTCTAGGTACATTTTAGGAACAACCTAATATCATAACCACAATTAATCATACTCATGTGTGCCTGTAACTATTAGATTAAGAATAACTACATGAAGAATTATGTCAGTAGATTTGGGTTACTGAGGAAATGACTCCCAACAGTGCTGATGTGGCAGAGATGTAAGTTTTGTTTTGCTCAGTCAAAAACATTTCAGATCTTTGCATTTCTGGGAGGCTGATCTCAGGGAAAATACCAAAATCATTGGTACAATGACAAGAGATTGTGGATTTTACATACATAGTCATGGTTACTGTGATAATTTAGTTTGATAGCAACACTTGGCAGGGAGATGTTTTCAAGAGAGCAAAAGAACAACATTTTACTACTTCCATTTTTAAGATCACACTGCAAAAGGCTTGTAAAAAGTACTTGTCTCTGTGGTCCTTGAAAATATTCTGAAGTAGAATCACGACAGACTAAAAATCTAGGTTAATGCATAGTTAGGGATGCATAGCTGAGACAACAGAACATGGCCAGGACTTGATATTTCTCAAACACGACATTGGACTTCCAGAGGAAAACAAACTACCAAAGTTCTTATTACCAACTTGTAAACATACCAATAGCTTGGGAAATTAAGCTACTAGTAAGTAGTAACAGATCAATTCCTTGGAAGATAATTAAGAGAAGTGGCCACCTTAATCTCGTACTTTTACCGCTGGTTACCAGAATATTTGTTTGTGAAGAGATGCTTTGTTCTCTAATTAATTTGGCTGTTTGGACACATTATGTAATTTTTTTTACAGGTGCCCATTGGCATTTATTTAGTATATCCCAATTTTATGAGCTTTACACCAATTGTAGCTAAAACTTTTGGCCAAAGAGCATACTTCTGGAGGAAAACCATTTTAAGAAATGCAAAAAAAGAAGGAATCTTTCTTATTCATGAAAATGAAGTTATGTGCTTCTAGGATTATCACTATTTATAAGAGATACCTGAACAAAGAAAAGATTTGTTAACTCTTGGTTAATTTTGAACTTCTTTTCCACAGTATAGAAACATTTAGAACTCATTTACATCACTAACTCACTATCATTGAAAAAAATCTGAAATTTTTATTTTAAAATCAATCTCTATTCAGATGTGAATTTTGGGATCCTCTGTTATTTTTCAAAGGCACTTCTGTATCAGCTTTCTGAGGCCATCTGAGAAAATTTACTATATTTGACAATGACTGAAATCTGAAAAATAACCCAACTGTAAAACAGGAAAAGATTTAGCAGTCTATTATATTGACTTTTTTTTTTTAATGATGTTCTCACTACACAAAGATTTACAGTATAATCCAGTATTATTGCAAACTAAAATCCATAAGGGCAATAGCAAAGTCTAAAAATTTGCCTTGAAACATATATACATGATATGGGAAATAGTTGCACTAGAGTGAGATTAGAAGTATATATAAATACTCAAGTACATACTTAGGTAGGCTCATGTATTATACAGTGTCTCTCTGAAAAAGTTTTTTGCCCATTTGGCTTTCATTTTTTTCACTTTTTTTCTTCACTGAAGGCACAGCACCACTGGTATGGAGCGAAGAAGAGCGTCTCCTACCTTGCTGTATAATTTTACTTCTGAGGCATTTTGTTTATATTATTTGTAATGTGTGACCACAGAGAAAGTAAGGTCTCAAGTAAGCTTTAAACTTAGTAGAAAGAGTACTGAAAACATTATTTTGTAATTTGTGTTCTGGAAGAAGTAGTAATTATTATTGAATCTCAGGAAGAATAATCTAAAGGATGCATCCAAGAGAGTGAGATGTCAAGTTGGTGATAAGAGACATTGCAGCAAAGATGTGCCTGGAGACTGCTCTACCATTGGAGCCCTAAGCCTTAGAAGGAGTTTTCTTCCAAGTATCTCAGAGCTCTTGTTAAATCAAGAACTTGTTAAATCAAGTTCTTGTTAAATCTTGTTAAACTATGGGGTTAAACTTAATCAAGAAAGAAACCCTGGACAGAAATCAATGTTCCAGTGAAGCTGTCAGGTCCTAGACTGGAAATCTGTGATTGCATTGCTAGTATTCATTTTCCCCAGAATGACATTTAACATTTTCTGATACTATAGCCTTATGGACCAAATTGTAATGACTGGAAATGCCACTAGTCTGTGCTTCAACCTGTCATGTACTCGGATGGCAGAAATATCAGAGGCCCCAGAGAGATGTTTCTAACTCAGATATCACAGAAATACTAAATCCCATAGTGTAAACTAGTAGATTCAAATTGCTCAAAATCTAATTTCCAGTAAGCAGAGCAGAAGCAATTTTCTATCCCTGAATTTTCAAGTGAACTAGAAGCACTTGACACAGAGGGAGTCAGTCAAGTCCACAGACAACTTGTCCTGCAGTTTAGAAGTACATTGCCATTGTATAACAAACATGTTCTTACACAGTACTCTGCATTCCTTAAGAGATGCATGGCAGGGGTCAGGTGCAAATCTTTGCCTTATGCCAAAATGGGGTTCTTGAACAATGTGTTCAGCACCCAGTGCAGCTTTATTCATGTGCAGTAAGGTGTATTTGTGGATTAATAACCTCCAGCACTTTCATGCTGCATATTCAAGAGGTCACAGTTTAGCTCAGTCTTCCAATTAGAAGATATGAAATACCATCCTCTAACAGTTTCTTTGTTATGTTCTCTCATTTTTCTTAGAGGCAAAAAGAAATATGGGCATTTGGGGGAGTAAAAGACAAAAAGTGAGTAAAACAAGAACCTCACAGATTGAAGTATCCACCCCAGAGACCAGTGTAGGACATCTGAGTTAAGTACAGAGACAGCTAACATCACCTGAAGAAACCCTCAGCTGGTGGAAGTGCAGCATCAGAGACTGAAGGAATCACAGGTATCTGCAGGTCTGAAAGCTGACCCAAGATCCCAGAGACAAAGTTGCAGTCTTGGCTCTACTGGTGACTTTTGGTTCCCTTGAGCTTCCCAGTGTTGACATATTTGCCCACTCCATAAGTATGATGGGTTCAAAACTATTTCCTCTAATGAGAAGTATTTAATTCAAATTTACAATTTAAATATGCCAAATCCCAATAGCTGCACTATGACTGACTTTGCTGTTCCAGCCTGCAAATCCAAACAAATGAGAATAAAACCCTACATCTTACGTTAGGAGTGGAGACAGGGGATTAAATCCTGGCAACACTTGATGTTCTTCATAAACATCCCCACTAAGAAATCCAGTCTATAGAACAAAGCAGAACAGCAACATAAAATTGTATTCTAATTTCTCCATGCAAGTTTACTTTGAAACCTGCGGGAGTTTAAGGTAAACAGTATTCTAACAGAGACAATACACACAGTATCTGACTGTTCATGAAGCTGAATAATGTGCATGTTTCAGCTGTCCCAACAAGGCCTGTTACTGACCATGGAGCCCCCCAAGACTCCTTGAAAAGTCTCTTAAAAAACCAACCATCCCTGGTATCTTTAAAAAAGATTTTGTGAAGTTCTTGAAGCATATTAGCAATCCGCCAAGGCTTGTGCTAAATGGGTCACTATTTCATTAATCTCTTTCAAGAGGCTGACAAATGTACCCCGTAGGGACGTGAACCATGCAGAACAGCCCAGAGCTCCAACTCAGTCACCCTGGAGTTTCAACCACTGCACCGTAGAAGAAAAAAAAAAAAAAAAAAAAAAAAAANCACAGAGAAAGTAAGGTCTCAAGTAAGCTTTAAACTTAGTAGAAAGAGTACTGAAAACATTATTTTGTAATTTGTGTTCTGGAAGAAGTAGTAATTATTATTGAATCTCAGGAAGAATAATCTAAAGGATGCATCCAAGAGAGTGAGATGTCAAGTTGGTGATAAGAGACATTGCAGCAAAGATGTGCCTGGAGACTGCTCTACCATTGGAGCCCTAAGCCTTAGAAGGAGTTTTCTTCCAAGTATCTCAGAGCTCTTGTTAAATCAAGAACTTGTTAAATCAAGTTCTTGTTAAATCTTGTTAAACTATGGGGTTAAACTTAATCAAGAAAGAAACCCTGGACAGAAATCAATGTTCCAGTGAAGCTGTCAGGTCCTAGACTGGAAATCTGTGATTGCATTGCTAGTATTCATTTTCCCCAGAATGACATTTAACATTTTCTGATACTATAGCCTTATGGACCAAATTGTAATGACTGGAAATGCCACTAGTCTGTGCTTCAACCTGTCATGTACTCGGATGGCAGAAATATCAGAGGCCCCAGAGAGATGTTTCTAACTCAGATATCACAGAAATACTAAATCCCATAGTGTAAACTAGTAGATTCAAATTGCTCAAAATCTAATTTCCAGTAAGCAGAGCAGAAGCAATTTTCTATCCCTGAATTTTCAAGTGAACTAGAAGCACTTGACACAGAGGGAGTCAGTCAAGTCCACAGACAACTTGTCCTGCAGTTTAGAAGTACATTGCCATTGTATAACAAACATGTTCTTACACAGTACTCTGCATTCCTTAAGAGATGCATGGCAGGGGTCAGGTGCAAATCTTTGCCTTATGCCAAAATGGGGTTCTTGAACAATGTGTTCAGCACCCAGTGCAGCTTTATTCATGTGCAGTAAGGTGTATTTGTGGATTAATAACCTCCAGCACTTTCATGCTGCATATTCAAGAGGTCACAGTTTAGCTCAGTCTTCCAATTAGAAGATATGAAATACCATCCTCTAACAGTTTCTTTGTTATGTTCTCTCATTTTTCTTAGAGGCAAAAAGAAATATGGGCATTTGGGGGAGTAAAAGACAAAAAGTGAGTAAAACAAGAACCTCACAGATTGAAGTATCCACCCCAGAGACCAGTGTAGGACATCTGAGTTAAGTACAGAGACAGCTAACATCACCTGAAGAAACCCTCAGCTGGTGGAAGTGCAGCATCAGAGACTGAAGGAATCACAGGTATCTGCAGGTCTGAAAGCTGACCCAAGATCCCAGAGACAAAGTTGCAGTCTTGGCTCTACTGGTGACTTTTGGTTCCCTTGAGCTTCCCAGTGTTGACATATTTGCCCACTCCATAAGTATGATGGGTTCAAAACTATTTCCTCTAATGAGAAGTATTTAATTCAAATTTACAATTTAAATATGCCAAATCCCAATAGCTGCACTATGACTGACTTTGCTGTTCCAGCCTGCAAATCCAAACAAATGAGAATAAAACCCTACATCTTACGTTAGGAGTGGAGACAGGGGATTAAATCCTGGCAACACTTGATGTTCTTCATAAACATCCCCACTAAGAAATCCAGTCTATAGAACAAAGCAGAACAGCAACATAAAATTGTATTCTAATTTCTCCATGCAAGTTTACTTTGAAACCTGCGGGAGTTTAAGGTAAACAGTATTCTAACAGAGACAATACACACAGTATCTGACTGTTCATGAAGCTGAATAATGTGCATGTTTCAGCTGTCCCAACAAGGCCTGTTACTGACCATGGAGCCCCCCAAGACTCCTTGAAAAGTCTCTTAAAAAACCAACCATCCCTGGTATCTTTAAAAAAGATTTTGTGAAGTTCTTGAAGCATATTAGCAATCCGCCAAGGCTTGTGCTAAATGGGTCACTATTTCATTAATCTCTTTCAAGAGGCTGACAAATGTACCCCGTAGGGACGTGAACCATGCAGAACAGCCCAGAGCTCCAACTCAGTCACCCTGGAGTTTCAACCACTGCACCGTAGAAGAAAAAAAAAAAAAAAAAAAAAAAAAANTTCTCTTCTCTTCTCTTTTCTATTTCTATTCTATTGCATCCCACCCACTACATAATAACTTCAAATTAGCAAGAGTCTGTACCTAAAATGATCTGGTTTGTAGGGGAATCCTCACTGGATATTCAAAATTATCTGCTCTTCTTGAAAAGATTCCTACTATTACTATTAAAACCATAAATTCCAGCTTCTTCTTTTGAGTTGCTGTTTTTCAAGAATAAGCATCCACTGAAATTAATAAGAATTAATTCATGCCCTATGCACAAAGAAGCCTGAACATACACTATACTCTTAAACAAATGCTTAAAATGGGACTTGAGAGGTTGAAAACAAGAGGCAGTTAGGACTGAAAAGTTACAGGGTGGCCTTATTATATACACATCTACCAGCTTGCCTGCTCCTATTTGTGAGGCAAGTAATTCTTCCAGGATTTGTATAATTTTTATGACCTAAAGGATTGAGAATTACTGTCATTCCAGCTAGAGGCTAATGCAGCAGAAGTCAAAGGCAATGTGAGATGGGGACAAACGTGTCACTTGGCAGCCTTAGGACAAATGTTCTGTCAAATATTTTTTGACGCTTGTGTTTCAATTTTTCCTTCCCTTTTCTAATCTTTTGGTTATTTCAAAAGTGATGGCAAAAGCAACATGTTAGATTGCCAAGCTGAGAGCAAAATCTTACCCTCAGGAGCTTACTCGGGAACAAAAATCACTGCATTATTATATGAAGCAGTGTTGATTATTTACTGCATCATGGGGTTACTAATGAGAATAAATTAATATGGTAGTTATATATGCAGCAGCTTGGCATCCATCCAATTGGTGTAAAATTAGAAGTCCTCTCACAGTTAGCAGCACCTGTGCTCATATCCATAGATAAAGCTTACATAGAAGCCTCCATGGAAAAAAAAGAATTAAGCATTAATGTGTTCTAATGCAGTCTATCTATGGTATTTTCAGCAGTTATTGCAGAAAGACCAATGAACTGAGGTGGTAGAAAGGAAGCCTTTCTTTTTTCTGTGTGTTTTATCCCCATTGCATTGTGAAAGTGAAAAGATTATTGCCTTAAGGGTTGGGGAAAAAATATTGAATCTGCACTCACCTGTGCCCTAAAATTAGCTTAATCCTAACTCTGCCTCACCACAGTGGGTAACAGCAAAGGGTCACAGTGCCTCAGTTACTGAAAATTATGGAAATCTTCTGAAGTTATTTTTCAGTGGAATACAACACAATTGACTTCTCAAAAAATAATCTAAAATAATGGAAGAGGTGCAAAAAAGAATGGAGTGGGAAAAAATGTTTAGTTTCTAGTTAAACTTTCTGTCCAAACGCCATCCTTCTTAAATTCTGTGGCAGAACAGAACCTGACTACAATCAGATACTATTCACACTACCATTCAGGACAACTGCAGGAGAGGTACAAAATCAGAACAAGCTTCTAGAGATATGGATATGTCTTTGAAATAAATGCTTTACTTTAAATGAGAAACTGAGAGAATTTATGAAATAAAGACCAAGCCAACTGTGAGCCTCAAGCTACTTATAAGCATGAGAAGCTTCAGCTACGTTATGGGCAGGACAAACATNCAAATTTACAATTTAAATATGCCAAATCCCAATAGCTGCACTATGACTGACTTTGCTGTTCCAGCCTGCAAATCCAAACAAATGAGAATAAAACCCTACATCTTACGTTAGGAGTGGAGACAGGGGATTAAATCCTGGCAACACTTGATGTTCTTCATAAACATCCCCACTAAGAAATCCAGTCTATAGAACAAAGCAGAACAGCAACATAAAATTGTATTCTAATTTCTCCATGCAAGTTTACTTTGAAACCTGCGGGAGTTTAAGGTAAACAGTATTCTAACAGAGACAATACACACAGTATCTGACTGTTCATGAAGCTGAATAATGTGCATGTTTCAGCTGTCCCAACAAGGCCTGTTACTGACCATGGAGCCCCCCAAGACTCCTTGAAAAGTCTCTTAAAAAACCAACCATCCCTGGTATCTTTAAAAAAGATTTTGTGAAGTTCTTGAAGCATATTAGCAATCCGCCAAGGCTTGTGCTAAATGGGTCACTATTTCATTAATCTCTTTCAAGAGGCTGACAAATGTACCCCGTAGGGACGTGAACCATGCAGAACAGCCCAGAGCTCCAACTCAGTCACCCTGGAGTTTCAACCACTGCACCGTAGAAGAAAAAAAAAAAAAAAAAAAAAAAAAANTCTTTTCTTTTCTTCTTCTCTTCTCTTCTCTTTTCTATTTCTATTCTATTGCATCCCACCCACTACATAATAACTTCAAATTAGCAAGAGTCTGTACCTAAAATGATCTGGTTTGTAGGGGAATCCTCACTGGATATTCAAAATTATCTGCTCTTCTTGAAAAGATTCCTACTATTACTATTAAAACCATAAATTCCAGCTTCTTCTTTTGAGTTGCTGTTTTTCAAGAATAAGCATCCACTGAAATTAATAAGAATTAATTCATGCCCTATGCACAAAGAAGCCTGAACATACACTATACTCTTAAACAAATGCTTAAAATGGGACTTGAGAGGTTGAAAACAAGAGGCAGTTAGGACTGAAAAGTTACAGGGTGGCCTTATTATATACACATCTACCAGCTTGCCTGCTCCTATTTGTGAGGCAAGTAATTCTTCCAGGATTTGTATAATTTTTATGACCTAAAGGATTGAGAATTACTGTCATTCCAGCTAGAGGCTAATGCAGCAGAAGTCAAAGGCAATGTGAGATGGGGACAAACGTGTCACTTGGCAGCCTTAGGACAAATGTTCTGTCAAATATTTTTTGACGCTTGTGTTTCAATTTTTCCTTCCCTTTTCTAATCTTTTGGTTATTTCAAAAGTGATGGCAAAAGCAACATGTTAGATTGCCAAGCTGAGAGCAAAATCTTACCCTCAGGAGCTTACTCGGGAACAAAAATCACTGCATTATTATATGAAGCAGTGTTGATTATTTACTGCATCATGGGGTTACTAATGAGAATAAATTAATATGGTAGTTATATATGCAGCAGCTTGGCATCCATCCAATTGGTGTAAAATTAGAAGTCCTCTCACAGTTAGCAGCACCTGTGCTCATATCCATAGATAAAGCTTACATAGAAGCCTCCATGGAAAAAAAAGAATTAAGCATTAATGTGTTCTAATGCAGTCTATCTATGGTATTTTCAGCAGTTATTGCAGAAAGACCAATGAACTGAGGTGGTAGAAAGGAAGCCTTTCTTTTTTCTGTGTGTTTTATCCCCATTGCATTGTGAAAGTGAAAAGATTATTGCCTTAAGGGTTGGGGAAAAAATATTGAATCTGCACTCACCTGTGCCCTAAAATTAGCTTAATCCTAACTCTGCCTCACCACAGTGGGTAACAGCAAAGGGTCACAGTGCCTCAGTTACTGAAAATTATGGAAATCTTCTGAAGTTATTTTTCAGTGGAATACAACACAATTGACTTCTCAAAAAATAATCTAAAATAATGGAAGAGGTGCAAAAAAGAATGGAGTGGGAAAAAATGTTTAGTTTCTAGTTAAACTTTCTGTCCAAACGCCATCCTTCTTAAATTCTGTGGCAGAACAGAACCTGACTACAATCAGATACTATTCACACTACCATTCAGGACAACTGCAGGAGAGGTACAAAATCAGAACAAGCTTCTAGAGATATGGATATGTCTTTGAAATAAATGCTTTACTTTAAATGAGAAACTGAAAGAATTTATGAAATAAAGACCAAGCCAACTGTGAGCCTCAAGCTACTTATAAGCATGAGAAGCTTCAGCTACGTTATGGGCAGGACAAACATAATTAGCTTTCCCTGGATGTTTTCTTTCTACCTAGGAAACCTGGTCTGGAGACAAAACTAGAGATGGTCTTATTTCATCTGAGCTACCAACCCTCCAGAAATCCTCACTGCTCATATACGGCAAATCCAGTCACGCAGGAGAAGCTGGGCTAGCTGAAAAGGTGATGCATACAGTCTCCATAAATAATTAACCAGCACCTTTGGACTTGGACTCAAATAGATATGGTTTTGCATAAATACAACACATTGTCTAGAAAGATATGAAAAGTTAAGTCCTGAGAAAACAGATTGCTGAATGGGCAGGTTATCTACGTGACATCTACAGACATATTTCTGCATGGGAAACACCAGACCCCGTCCTGGTATCCCTACTGGTGCGTGTGGAAGTGCAGGGCTATAATCTGAGAACTGTATCCACATGACATCTAGGGAAAATGCTGCAACAATACATACATTTCAAAATAGTAATGCCTTGTGTAATCAATGTTTTATAGACACCCTGTGCATGAAAACAGAGAANGCCAAGGCTTGTGCTAAATGGGTCACTATTTCATTAATCTCTTTCAAGAGGCTGACAAATGTACCCCGTAGGGACGTGAACCATGCAGAACAGCCCAGAGCTCCAACTCAGTCACCCTGGAGTTTCAACCACTGCACCGTAGAAGAAAAAAAAAAAAAAANTCTTGAAAAGATTCCTACTATTACTATTAAAACCATAAATTCCAGCTTCTTCTTTTGAGTTGCTGTTTTTCAAGAATAAGCATCCACTGAAATTAATAAGAATTAATTCATGCCCTATGCACAAAGAAGCCTGAACATACACTATACTCTTAAACAAATGCTTAAAATGGGACTTGAGAGGTTGAAAACAAGAGGCAGTTAGGACTGAAAAGTTACAGGGTGGCCTTATTATATACACATCTACCAGCTTGCCTGCTCCTATTTGTGAGGCAAGTAATTCTTCCAGGATTTGTATAATTTTTATGACCTAAAGGATTGAGAATTACTGTCATTCCAGCTAGAGGCTAATGCAGCAGAAGTCAAAGGCAATGTGAGATGGGGACAAACGTGTCACTTGGCAGCCTTAGGACAAATGTTCTGTCAAATATTTTTTGACGCTTGTGTTTCAATTTTTCCTTCCCTTTTCTAATCTTTTGGTTATTTCAAAAGTGATGGCAAAAGCAACATGTTAGATTGCCAAGCTGAGAGCAAAATCTTACCCTCAGGAGCTTACTCGGGAACAAAAATCACTGCATTA
>VYZU01010175.1:0-14701 GCA_013401355.1 Ceyx cyanopectus
TAGATATGGCACAGTAAGGGCAGATAAGACAGAGCAAGGAGAATGTGGAAGGAAAAAGGACACAGCATACTGCAAAAAAATATCTGTGATTGCTTAATTGAAATATTTAGAATGATGGATCAATTAATAGCTTTGAAAAAAATAATTCTTACTAAGCCATTTATTATAATAACAAAATCAGTAAGCTTTAAGGCAGTATAATATAATATCTAAACCACAGTTCTTATTGTGAAGTAACTCTTTCCTAGCTAGAGGATAGTCTTTATTTATTTTTCTGTGGTTAAAGAGCACCAGGTCTTGCCAATACAGTAGAAGAAACAAAATAAGCCAAATTTAACATTTCTGAAGAGCTCACTCCTGTCCACTTTATCACCAAATTAAGTAGAAGTTACCAAGCCCTACTCCAAAACTGTCAAGTAACATTAAAATAACAAATGTAAGCTCAAAAGCAGTGTGCTTATAATATCTGTTGATTTACACATGTGGTTCACATATCCTAAGATGCACATTAGCATTTGCTTCCTGCACCTTAAAGTGGCAAAAATTAACATGGCATAAATAGATAATATATTAAAAGTGGTCAATAATAAAATCTTTTCATTCCTAGTAGAAGTTATACACAGATCTCTGAAGAGATGCCACATCACTAAACCAAACTATGTTTCATAAATAGGATACAAGCTGCAAAGTGGTAAAACTTATTTTGAAATATTAAAAGATACCAGGAGGGATGACAAAAAAGTAATAGGGAAAAAGAGAAAACAAACCAACACTTAAACCAACAGAAAAATATCTGTTAAAAAGTACTCATTAGATATTAATATAATAAATGTAAACTGCAATAGTAGGCATAACTGATAGCACATTCAAAGACTCTTAGCCTTGCTTTTACACACTTTCTACAAAAGGAAGCAATATTTATTTATTTGATGCCCATTTCAAATCATCTTAACAATTTAGCATTGCCTTGTGCCCTGCCTTACAGTGGGCCTAATCAGAATACAATGAAAATAGTCACTGGGCTCTAATTAGAAATTGATTTCATTTGCCATAACATAACCTTTAGAAAAATGTTGAAAATGCTTACAAAATATTTAATACCCCAATTTTCAGCTACTACACTCTATCTGCATTTGTGGATACAAAAGGCTAGTATTTGCAGCATTCTCCAAAAAACGTGAAATCAACACATTGTGTAAGAAAAACCTAACATTCCTGATAGGCTACAGATGAATATTTATCCTCTGAACTACTTCCAGAAAATCTTACCAGACGTAAACTGTGTAATAGAGGATAATTCCATTTGGCTCCAGTGGAGGTTGCCATGACAACTTCACAGTGACACCCGACAACTGTTTTACAGAGAGGGATTCTGGAGGAGAACTGGGAGCTATAAAATGAGAGACCAGGACACAACATCTTGTTAAACGGCCAAGATCGATGGGACACGCAGCATCCTCAAATAGGTTTTTAATTATTTGTGATGGAAAGTGAACTTTGGACTGCATCAGTACAGTATCCATCAACTCGTGTTAAGGCACAGCTTCTTTTCCTTTCTCTGACAGATGATAAAAGAAGATTTTGCATGGTGGTGTTAAAACATCTGTTTCTGTGATTCAATGGAAAGAGTACTTCATGAGAAAACAGAGCAACGGGTAGGTCACAGTGATTCACCTACTGTCCAAGTAGATTGCTGGAAATTTTTTTCCCTTCTAATAAAAGCAAGGGCTTTATAGGTATGAACACACGTAAAATATAGCAAAATAGTTCCCCTGAGGACAAAGAGGTGCTGTAAAGAATTATACAAAGCACCAAAAGGTGGAAAAAATGGATAAGCATGGCATTGAAAGATTATAAAAATGTGGGATACTAGGCAGCAGTAAAATCTATTCACTCCATCAAATAAGGACCACATTCATACATTTTAAATGTCACAAGGGCAAACATAAAGATAGGCACTGGCTGAGACCCTTAGAAATCATTTTAGGATGAACTCTACATGACACCATGTCACAACTGTGCAGGGAAACTACAGAAGTTAAAATGTTAGACCATGTTTGATTTCATTCTAAAGTTCTGATTAACATTGCTGAGGAAAATATACCCCTGTATATTAGTGATACTGCTTTGTACTAGCATGTTATTCAGAAGTAAATCTTTTTCTTCATCTTTATTTACGGGTATATGTATCACTATGAAGAATTACTTTTGTTTTTCTCAAATAAAAGAGCATCATGCACTAAAAATTCAGGTCATAGCTGTAGTCATGCATGAAAATTGTGAATATGAGCATAGCTATTAGCAAATCTATGAAACATTTGGTCTGAACCTTGGAACACANGTATTTAGTGTTTTACTTGTTATATTATCCTCAGTGGCTATATATAATAAAAGATCTGTCATACTGTGAATGTCATGTCTCTTTGGCATATCTAGTTCATTCGACAGTTCTTAGAGGATATTTTTTGCTGAAGAATAAAATTCACATTGCTGTAAATTAGAATAATTTATGCCAAAAAATTAATTTATACAAATCAGCTGTTCCCAGTGTGCTCCAACAACATTACTCCTGAGCAAAGGTTTATTACTGACAGCATGAATATAAGCCCATCAACATCCTGAAGATTTGTAAAGATCCATTGCCATCAAAAGCTGCATCTCAACCAAGTCAGTACTCCCTAAGACATGAAAATATACTTAATTTGGGAATGGCTGATGTTTGCATCACTGCTTCTTTAGTCTATGTTCCCAAAGACTTCCAACCCAAGCAATGGAGTAGGACAGGAACAGATTCCTCAAAAATCTCATTCCTCAAAACAGACTTAGGACATTTTCATCTCTGTACATGCAACTGCCCAGAAAATCCAAAAATCTACAAACAAAAGAAACAGAAATGTCCCTGAACCATTCTAACTGCCTTTTGATGGTTTTCCCTTTCTCCAACTCTCACATGGCTGCAGAACCAAACACAATATTGGGAAGATCAAAAGTCCATTCACAGCAAATATATAAATAACAGATGGATAGATAAGTATGTTTGTGTTTAGAAAGATAGAAACATATATCAATACAGAGATACAGTTGCCAAAAAAAAATGCAAACCCTAAACATATCTGTTATGAAGTGTAAGATTAGCTTTGATACTACAGGCAGATAAAGATAAATGCAACTTCTGTTTGGACTTACCATCTTCATCAGTCAGTATATGCAGAGGTGAACTGCAAAGGCCTTCCCCCATCGAGGTACTAGCAGACACTTCTACAGTATATTCTGTATATTTCTTTAAATCTAAAGAAGAATAATTCAATAAACAACCATTAAGTGGGCCAAATTATTTGTGATTGGTAACAAAAGTGTTTCTTTTAATCCAGAATAAGATCAGAAAGATATGCAGGTGACATAAGTGTTTACTTTGTTAGAATGATAGATATACAAAGAAATCTATTGAAGTTCCTTGTACTTTGAACATCTAAAATACGAGATCTATGTTAGACTCTATACCATTCATGGCCTGTTCCACCACGTTATGGCAGGACACAACAGGTTTCAGGACAGGCAGAACATGATCCTTTTGTCCTGATGTAAGGTTATGTCCAACCCATGAACTACTCCATCTGCATTGCTCCATTCTCAGAAAAANGGGGCTGGGATGGGGGGGTATCGGGGCTGTCTGCTGGGGGGGGTTCGGCCCCGGCCTCGCTGCGCTGTGGCCGCCAGTGGGCGCTGCTGGCGCGCCAAGAGGTGGCGCCAAAGGCGAGTCCATGCAAATCTATGAAACATTTGGTCTGAACCTTGGAACACAGTGTTCCTGAGAATAAAGAACATGTGGTATATGAATATTGTTTTTCAGTTGTTCCTTCTTTCACTACCTCAAAAGCTGGCATAATGGTTTTAGAACTCTACATTTCAGAAAAAAAAAAGAAAAAAAAGATATTTTTCATGAACAAAGCTTCACTGGATTCAGTAAATATCTAATTTATTAGCAAAAAAATGGTGACAGCTGTATTTAGTGTTTTACTTGTTATATTATCCTCAGTGGCTATATATAATAAAAGATCTGTCATACTGTGAATGTCATGTCTCTTTGGCATATCTAGTTCATTCGACAGTTCTTAGAGGATATTTTTTGCTGAAGAATAAAATTCACATTGCTGTAAATTAGAATAATTTATGCCAAAAAATTAATTTATACAAATCAGCTGTTCCCAGTGTGCTCCAACAACATTACTCCTGAGCAAAGGTTTATTACTGACAGCATGAATATAAGCCCATCAACATCCTGAAGATTTGCAAAGATCCATTGCCATCAAAAGCTGCATCTCAACCAAGTCAGTACTCCCTAAGACATGAAAATATACTTAATTTGGGAATGGCTGATGTTTGCATCACTGCTTCTTTAGTCTATGTTCCCAAAGACTTCCAACCCAAGCAATGGAGTAGGACAGGAACAGATTCCTCAAAAATCTCATTCCTCAAAACAGACTTAGGACATTTTCATCTCTGTACATGCAACTGCCCAGAAAATCCAAAAATCTACAAACAAAAGAAACAGAAATGTCCCTGAACCATTCTAACTGCCTTTTGATGGTTTTCCCTTTCTCCAACTCTCACATGGCTGCAGAACCAAACACAATATTGGGAAGATCAAAAGTCCATTCACAGCAAATATATAAATAACAGATGGATAGATAAGTATGTTTGTGTTTAGAAAGATAGAAACATATATCAATACAGAGATACAGTTGCCAAAAAAAAATGCAAACCCTAAACATATCTGTTATGAAGTGTAAGATTAGCTTTGATACTACAGGCAGATAAAGATAAATGCAACTTCTGTTTGGACTTACCATCTTCATCAGTCAGTATATGCAGAGGTGAACTGCAAAGGCCTTCCCCCATCGAGGTACTAGCAGACACTTCTACAGTATATTCTGTATATTTCTTTAAATCTAAAGAAGAATAATTCAATAAACAACCATTAAGTGGGCCAAATTATTTGTGATTGGTAACAAAAGTGTTTCTTTTAATCCAGAATAAGATCAGAAAGATATGCAGGTGACATAAGTGTTTACTTTGTTAGAATGATAGATATACAAAGAAATCTATTGAAGTTCCTTGTACTTTGAACATCTAAAATACGAGATCTATGTTAGACTCTATACCATTCATGGCCTGTTCCACCACGTTATGGCAGGACACAACAGGTTTCAGGACAGGCAGAACATGATCCTTTTGTCCTGATGTAAGGTTATGTCCAACCCATGAACTACTCCATCTGCATTGCTCCATTCTCAGAAAAATTTACAGTTGCCACAAGTTCCAGAACACTGTGCACTGGCCTGTAATATGTAGTGTCAGAAGAGTAGTGTTTATGACTCTTTCCTTGGTTCCATTAGTCCTCTTGAGATAGATTGTGTACATCTGTATGATTCCATTGGGAATGGATGGTGGGGAAAATGATAACTCAATTTCCGTTGACGAGATGTTTCTATAGGTTATGTTTTCTGGTGCAGAATCAGGAACTGAAAGACAAAACTTAGACTCATAAAAGATTTCAGTNAGTCTATGTTCCCAAAGACTTCCAACCCAAGCAATGGAGTAGGACAGGAACAGATTCCTCAAAAATCTCATTCCTCAAAACAGACTTAGGACATTTTCATCTCTGTACATGCAACTGCCCAGAAAATCCAAAAATCTACAAACAAAAGAAACAGAAATGTCCCTGAACCATTCTAACTGCCTTTTGATGGTTTTCCCTTTCTCCAACTCTCACATGGCTGCAGAACCAAACACAATATTGGGAAGATCAAAAGTCCATTCACAGCAAATATATAAATAACAGATGGATAGATAAGTATGTTTGTGTTTAGAAAGATAGAAACATATATCAATACAGAGATACAGTTGCCAAAAAAAAAATGCAAACCCTAAACATATCTGTTATGAAGTGTAAGATTAGCTTTGATACTACAGGCAGATAAAGATAAATGCAACTTCTGTTTGGACTTACCATCTTCATCAGTCAGTATATGCAGAGGTGAACTGCAAAGGCCTTCCCCCATCGAGGTACTAGCAGACACTTCTACAGTATATTCTGTATATTTCTTTAAATCTAAAGAAGAATAATTCAATAAACAACCATTAAGTGGGCCAAATTATTTGTGATTGGTAACAAAAGTGTTTCTTTTAATCCAGAATAAGATCAGAAAGATATGCAGGTGACATAAGTGTTTACTTTGTTAGAATGATAGATATACAAAGAAATCTATTGAAGTTCCTTGTACTTTGAACATCTAAAATACGAGATCTATGTTAGACTCTATACCATTCATGGCCTGTTCCACCACGTTATGGCAGGACACAACAGGTTTCAGGACAGGCAGAACATGATCCTTTTGTCCTGATGTAAGGTTATGTCCAACCCATGAACTACTCCATCTGCATTGCTCCATTCTCAGAAAAATTTACAGTTGCCACAAGTTCCAGAACACTGTGCACTGGCCTGTAATATGTAGTGTCAGAAGTGTAGTGTTTATGACTCTTTCCTTGGTTCCATTAGTCCTCTTGAGATAGATTGTGTACATCTGTATGATTCCATTGGGAATGGATGGTGGGGAAAATGATAACTCAATTTCCGTTGACGAGATGTTTCTATAGGTTATGTTTTCTGGTGCAGAATCAGGAACTGAAAGACAAAACTTAGACTCATAAAAGATTTCAGTTGGTTTCATTGATACATTAAACATTTTCTCAAAATAGTTTAAGTTAAATACATTGTAAACATTTGGATTTTTGTTCTATTTCTTGTACAAAAAGAATTTTAAAAGACTCTGAACTGGAAGAGCAAAACCTCATGACAGGCACACTGTAACAACAAGGTATAGGACATTAAAAAAAAAATGGTGGAAATAAAATGCCAGATAAACCAGATAAGAAGAATCTGGAGCATGACACTAACCTTTTTTTCTAACACCCCATAACTATTGCTGCAATCCTCCAAGTTAGCTACTGTCAGGAGAGTTTCTATGATGTGCTGCCATAACTTGCACTTTGTATCAGCAACCTGCATTTTCTTCCTTTTCCCTGGGTGATCTATACAAGCTGTATGAATAATTGTATTGAAACCCAAAAGGAATCTAACACACTCTAGCTGTAAATGCCCTGAAAGCATCCCTTTTCCCAGAGGCTTGGCTGCTGGGGCTCAGGGCCAGTTTAGCAATGGTGCAGCCAAGGGCTGGCTGCCCCCAGCTGGTGACAAGACCCCAGGCAGTGCTGCAGTAAGGCTGTAGCCAGAGCTGTCACTGGCCCCTGGGAGCTGCTTTCAGCTGGGGCTGTCGTGCTTTACCCCAGTCTGAGCTACAAGCTCCTGCTGCACTGCTGCCAAGGCTGTGCTTGGCCATGGACCCGCTGATGTGCAGCCTGACCTCAACTTGGCCCCATCACTACAGACCTGCCCAGCTGTCACTGGGCTGCATCTGACTTGGTTAGTGTCACTGAACCTGCTAACTCACTTTCCTGGCTTGGCCTCAGACCTGCCTCGTCAACGTGGAGTGGTTGGCAAGCTGGCCTTTGGACTGCCCCTGGCTGCCACCTCCAGACATGCCCTGCTTCTTTCTCTGGGGGTTGGTGTGACAAGTGCTGGCTACTGAGGCCCCTGCCCTGCTGGCCGAGGGACCTGCTGGCTCTTGGCTCCCTGTCCCTTACAGAGCAGCTGGCCCTTGCTGTGTCATGACAGTTGGTTTTTGTGTGCATGTGTCTGTCCCCAAATAAATACACTAGCATGTTTTCATTATCCCAAACTGGACTGATAGCATAATATGTCTCGTTCTAGAAAACCATAATAATACAATGACAGCAAAATTTGCCAAAAACATCAGGTAAGACATGGATGTGATTTCAGGATGCCTTAAACATTCCTGTAAACATACTGACACTTGATGAAACTCTGCATTCTTATGGCTAAATACTTTCTCCTTTAAGCAATATCCAGAAAGGGGATAAATGCTATGAGAAGTGGTGAAATCAGCCCACACTTCTGCTTAATGTCATGGTAGAATGCTAACAGAGTATTCCAAAGAGTTCTTCAAACACACCAGCCCATGAATAGGTTGTGTTTCACTCAAAATACTCTATTCTCAACATCTTTCCTTGGTTTTATTCTTCTCATCTCAGAAGATGTTTTAGTAGCCTCTCATCTCTTTCACAGGCAACTGGAATTTGAATTTTTGAAGAGCATTCAAAATGGTGTCTAAGGCCATTGTATCAGTTGGGCAGCTGCCTACATAACTATGATAGATGACCACAAAAAATCTTCAAAATTAGAACAATGTCTTGGCAGAGCTGTCTTGGTGCTTCATTTATGACTACTGTTTCATGCAATCTGAAATCTAGGTGTCTGTGACTCTATTCTTTCAGGGCTTGACTTGTTAGAGAGGCCTAGACAACAGTTCATTCACACAGGAAAAATCAAAGTTCATTTCAGAAACAAGGAGAAAGATGCCAGTGCTTTCACTGTGTCTTAACAATCAAGGAGCCAGAGAATTAAACTGATCTCCTGGCCAACAATGGTCACCTTAAAGTAACTGACTGTAGAAAATCTATATTTTTGAAAAAATTTCTATATACTTACCAGTTTCAGAAGTTCTCACCAGAAGTGGGAAAGAGGACTGATTCCCATGGCCAAGTCTAGTGAATGCCCTTACAGAGATGTTGTAGAGAGTATATGGCTTCATTTCACTTAGTGATATGCTTGTAGATGAGGCATTTTTAATCAAAAAATCATTGGAATCACTGTACAGAACTTCATAGTGAGTTATGAGACCATTAGGCTGCTCCGGTGGTAACCAGCTCAGATTTATTTCTGTTGCAGTTACATTTATTAACTCTACATTTTGGGGTGGGGAATCTGGTTCTGCAATACAGAAATCAGAGAGAAAAAAAAAAAAAACAACCCAGACCTGAGCTTTCAATTAATTGAATAGAGGATTGATTTCATAAACATATTGGATCCTTACATATATTTGCTGAAATGAAGTGTTACCTGTAACAGAGAGCTGCTCTCTGGATGACAAAACTGCCCACATAGATCTTTCCCATGTGAAGAAACTTACTTTTCAGCTGAAATGCATTTTGCAGTTTATCCAGCATGGTAAAATATTTAAATGCAGCAGCCTAATATCTTCCACCCTAACATAAGTTATCTAAAACAGATGTGGTGAATCTTTTATATGGAGTTATCTCTCTTTTCGAGTCAGATTATTATTTCTAAATTGGCTAAAGTTGGGAAATATGAGTCTCAACCAAAATTATCTCAGGAAAAATAAATAACAAGAAGAGGAAAACAAGAGTTATTACACATAGCCTTGTAAGAAGGCAGGAATTGTTGGTGGCTTTCACAGTAGTTTCCTTGAGGCTTGCATTCATCTCTTACCAACGGATTAACTGTTGGCTTGAAACTCCACTTAACAAATTTCTGTAATGCTCAAAGGCAACAAATTGTAAACTTTCAGAGAAAAAGATATTTAGATAGGCAATTTTCTGTTCTTGTGGTATGTTTCTGCAAAAAAATAACAGCATAGAAGCTATGCAACCTTTAAAAAAAAATTTACATTAAGTTTCATTGTTTAACTAGATATTTTGGTTGGTTATTCAAATTAGTTAAGCTTCATAAATGCCCATGACTTTTAACCCTGAAATGCTTTGCTTTCTTTTAATCTCAATTATTTTTCCTCTATTGTAGCATATCTGGCAATGAGAGAGATGACAACTGGACAATTACCTTCTCTGTTGCTTTGGTAAAACCTAGAAATTACTCTGTTGAAACCAGTGAAAACATAGACTTGATACAAATAAGAAAAGACTAATGTTAAATACTCATGATTCTGCTTTGTAAATCAAATTCCCATGTTCTTTTCACAGAGGTCATTGTCAACCTCAGCTATTGCCCCTGTGCCTTGATGGGTGGAAACTACCTTGCAAGCAAAAAAAAAGATTCAGAGATCTTCATAAAGTAGTATTATACCATACATTAAAACTATTGATCAGTCTCAAAGTTAATAAAGCCCCAAAGCCATACCAAAAAACTACTGCATATATCACTGTGTAAAAACTAATTTTGTCAGCAGCTCCACTTATAGACAGCAATATGGCTTCTGAACTAGATGATCTTCTAGGTCCCTGCCAACCTCTAACTTTCTGTGATTCTGTGAACTGTTGAAAACTGCCACTTCCAGATGCTTCAGAACCTACTTAATACTAATTTCCATAGGACAACATTAAAAAAAAAAAAAAGAAAGAAAAGAAAGAAAGAAAAATAAAAAGGTGGAGTCCTAAAGATAATTCATTTTGGTTTAGATGGGATATAAGGACACATTTTTTACAGAGAAGGAACCTCAGCTCTGCAGCATTCCTCCTATTTGTCTATCAGAGTTGAAAGTAGTTGATTGCTGGTCATGCAGTAGTTTTCATCATTATTTCTAGCACTTATCTAAAAATGGGCTGAATTAAATAACTGGCTGATAGAAAACTAATAATTTCAACAAACAATTATTTTGTTGTTGTTGTACACTTTCTTCCCCTCCTTAAGTATGTGGCAAATCTTCTGAAGAAGTACAAACTTTAACACAGAAATCAAATCATCATTTCAAACTATGTATTTACCATCTTCAGGTGTTCTCACAAAAACATCATTTTCTTCAGATAAAGCACTTTCTCCAATTGTGGTAGAGGCTGCCACTCTCATTTTGTAGTTTGTGTATTTTTTTAAACCTAAAAAGATTAAGTAAAAAATATATATGAGAACACAATTGCACCCTAGATAGAAAACCTGTGTGTAGAAAACCTGCACGACAGAAATCCACTGGGGTCTTGGATTTTCCTCCAGTTCCCTTTTCAGCTCTGGGTTCTTTGGAATCATTTTTATCAGGATTTTTATTGTGCTCTTTCACAACTGCTGTTGCAAAAGGCAGTGCTGTGGTGCAGTCCAGGGGAGGTAGAGCTGTAACCTACCTCAGCCTGTTGCTTCTTGTTGAAGAGTCAAAAAGCAGCTACTGATTTAAAACAGAGAGTTCAAGTCGGGGTTCTGCTTTTAGGCTGGGATGGGGCTACGTGTGGCAGAAAGAAGGGTGTTGTCTTCACTCTGGGGAAATGTGGGTGCATGTGCTGGCCCCTCCTGGGCAGCAGTGATCTGCCTGATTCCATATTCTGATCAGGAAAGAAACAGCTCTTGGTCCTTCTTTTTTTTTTTTTCAAGTGAATGTAATTGCTTGTGAAAGATGGTGAAGCGATGGCTTTGAAAGCTTAAATCATCTTCTCCCAAGACTTAAACTGCAAGCTATGGTAGCAGCAGTGCTTGATTCCCCAGCACATGGTGTGGAAGGGACCCCCCTTGTCCCCAAAGAGATGCGGGGAATTCAGGCTCTGGCCCGTTTGATGCCTGACTTCCCGCCGAAGCTGCCAAGAAGGATGCCAATTTTTCCATTTAGCTGACTATTGTATAGACCTTAAAAGGGAAGGTTTTAATGCAGTTGGCTGTGATATAGACTGTTAAAGGGAAGTTATTTATTTTAACTGGCTGCTGTATGGATTATTACAAGGGCATTCTTCTAGCTGGGGCTGCTATATTGACTGGTGAACGTGCCGGGCTGTACTGCGAGTAGCTGTCATATTGACTGTTACAGAAAAGATCTGTATTTAAGCCATAACACTGCACTGGGATCTCCCAGGCAGGATATTAATGCTAATTCATCTGCTCACCCCCTGCTGTGAGTGTTATTTGTTTAAATCTGTAGAATCCCACAGCGCATTTATATCCTCGCTAGAGTGAGCTCCGCTCCCTGTAATTATTTAACATTATATGCTGATATAAATTGTAACAGTTAAAGAATGGTAATGAGCAGCAAAAAAAACACAAACTTAACCTTAGAAATGGCAGAGTCAGCTCTTAAAACAACAGCCAGCAACTTTCACTGTTCCTCTGCCTTTTCCCAAGTCCGTGTGCACGATACTGTGCATACATTATGTGTGCGTGTGTGTTCATGCTGGCGCTGGCAGCCGTGCCAGGCAAGGCTGTAATTATGCAGAGTGTACTGTGAAACTTCTGCACACACTCATAATTGCACACGGTGCCTACGTACAGCCAGTTTTATCTTTCTCCAGCTCAGCTTCTTGATGCCTTGCCCTGATAGGTGCTTTGGAGCTGGGGCTGCTGGACTGGCGGAGCCCCCCGGCTCGTTGGCAGGGAACGCGTGTCCAAGGGTGAGGCTGAAAGCCATCGGGTGTCACTGTTGCTCTGTGCAGCCTCAGCTGGCACTGGGTTTGTCTGGCAGCAAAAAGTGAACTTTGGAAGGNAAGAGAGAAAGAAAGAGGAAAGAAAAAAGGCAAATAGGAAACAATTTCCATAGGACAACATTAAAAAAAAAAAAAAGAAAGAAAAGAAAGAAAGAAAAATAAAAAGGTGGAGTCCTAAAGATAATTCATTTTGGTTTAGATGGGATATAAGGACACATTTTTTACAGAGAAGGAACCTCAGCTCTGCAGCATTCCTCCTATTTGTCTATCAGAGTTGAAAGTAGTTGATTGCTGGTCATGCAGTAGTTTTCATCATTATTTCTAGCACTTATCTAAAAATGGGCTGAATTAAATAACTGGCTGATAGAAAACTAATAATTTCAACAAACAATTATTTTGTTGTTGTTGTACACTTTCTTCCCCTCCTTAAGTATGTGGCAAATCTTCTGAAGAAGTACAAACTTTAACACAGAAATCAAATCATCATTTCAAACTATGTATTTACCATCTTCAGGTGTTCTCACAAAAACATCATTTTCTTCAGATAAAGCACTTTCTCCAATTGTGGTAGAGGCTGCCACTCTCATTTTGTAGTTTGTGTATTTTTTTAAACCTAAAAAGATTAAGTAAAAAAATCTTGACTGTTGACTTCTTAAAGATATATTTCTCTTATAGTTATAAAATTGGTTACTGCTTCTACATTTGTCAGCTAAAAGACAGAATATATAAACAGTCAAATCAACAGATTATGAAATAAGTCATCCAGCTTCAACCCTGTAAATAGCTTTAAAAATTTATTTGTCAAAACAAAGGATGTGTATATCCAAATATGTGTTTGTCTTCTATATGAATTACCCTGATTATCATAAAAAATGCATTAAATTCTATGAGGAATGTTTTTTCTTCTTTAATAATTATCATCTTAAAAGAAGAAAAACATTATTAAGAAAAACATTATAATAATTTTGTATGATGTTTGCAATTGGTTGGGGGTTTTTTTATATAAAATGATACCATACCTGTCATAAGTAGGCTGTTATTTGAAGTTGTTGTGTGGAATGCTCTTTTTGTGTCCAGTTCCATTGCATAAACAGTATAATGAGTGATTTTGCCATTGGGATTTGTTGGGGGATCCCAATACAGCAAAACAGAGGAAGAGCTAATATTCTTGTAAGATATATTTTGTACAGAGCTTGGAACTTGAATGAAAACAGAAAAAATATAACAGTATGTAAATAAATTATTTTTAAAAAGGCATGTTCAGTGAAATAAACCATGCATGTTAACTTTGCTAATATAAGTGTTACAGCATTTTACCTTGTTCATGTGTCCTGACTGTGAGAACTGATGGTGGTCCTTCTCCAACAGCAGTGAAAGCAGACACACTGATTGTGTAGTCTGTGAAAGGTGTGNATTTTTTCTCTGTATAACAAAGATACTTCAGAATTAATATTGTATAGAAAAGATCCACTGTGGTTTAAAATAATGGATTACATTCTGGGGTGAGATACTGGTGCTTATGGAAGAATTGGGTAGCTTAATAAAAAAGAAAAAAAAAATAAAAATGAACAGTCGATGTTCTCCCTACTGTTCAAAATTCCATGTAAAAATTTAGGGTGGTATTTTAAGTCCCTGCCTGTCAACTGAGGCCTGCTTAATGATTTGTAAATATCCATACTTGGCAAAGAAACACTGGTCCATTGATAATACAGAACAAGTGTACACACTAATGACATCACCATGTCATGGGGTCATCTCCACCTGTTTGTCACCCATATAGCAAAGTTGTAACTTTTTGACCTATTTACCTTCACTGACATTTTAAAACCTATTAGTCAAAAGGCTTAGAGAAATCAAGGTCTCTGAAGGGCTTGGAGATATGTTAATCCCTGACAATCACACCTGCTTTGGCAACTGTAATAACTGATTGTCTATGCAGCTTGGCTGATGGCTTTTGGGTGCCCCTTTCACTGGCAAGGAGGTCAGCTGGGTGACAAGGGGCTAGTTCCTGCCTGTGTGGCATTCCCATTTGCTTCAGAATGTTATTTAGTAGTAAAAAAAATCCAACTCCAGCAAATGACCCATTCATAATTTGCTTGAACCGTGTGCTAAAGATCATATCTGGGACAGTGATGGGGGTCCTTCAGAACAAAGGAGAATGTAGAAAAATATCCTAAAATATCTCACCCAAAGCAGAATGCAGTTCTGTATCTCCATTTAGAGCAGGCAAATTTTCACCAGATACACTTGTAAATATTACTGGGGAAGCTGTCTGAATGCTGGAAAACATTTCAGCTGAACCTTCGTATAATTCATTGGCTGTTTCCATTGAATTCCAAGGGGAAGAAGGTTTGGTGTTTTCATTTAGCATGTATGGTTCCAAAGAATCAATCAAATACTAAAAATCAGAAAG
>VYZU01010178.1:21938-42039 GCA_013401355.1 Ceyx cyanopectus
AGGGACAGGTAACTTCTGTGCAGTGACTTCAGAATAAATCCATAAATAAGCACATTTATTAAGCATATTTATTAAGCATATTTTAAATAACATATATATGTTATTTTGTGTTGATCTAAGCTATATAGAACTAATAGTAAATTCAGCATTAATATCTCTCTATATCCAAGTACATATGATGATAAGAGTTTTTTAATGGCTCCCTCAATTTCAAAACTTATTTTACCCCACATGCCCCTGAATGCTTTCTAATTTCCCTGAATAGCTCAATATTTAACTCTCCATAGTATAATCATGTCTGGAAGGTCATTCCACACATTTTTTTGTTTCTGTGAAAAACTGCTGCCGGGCATCTGTTTTGAACTTTTCTCCTCACATACTTTTTTCCATTTATGCCATCTGATCACATTACTTAAATCAATCTCAAGGTTATAATTTAAGAGGACATTCCTTTGAATTATGGCTTAGTCTTGACTGAACATTTCCAGAAAAAAAAAATAAATAAATTTAAACCCCACCTGTTGCCAGACATTACCACTCAAAATTATTAAATCTTTATGGAAGCTTATTCAAATCAACCAACTTTTTGACAAATTAAGTCCCAAAGTAAGTTGGGCACTTGCCTTTTTGAAGCAAAATCTGTAAAATTTTCATTGTAAAACAGAATGGAATATCCTTTTGTGGTTTATTTTACTTTATTGGCAATATGAGTTTTGTAAATCTATTCAGCAATAACTAACTCTTCATAACACAAGAAAGTGGAATTGATATTCATGGGTTTTTACTTTGAACTCAATTAATTCCTTGTTTTTCTTTGCTCATGTCTGTGACTTTTGCTTTCCCTATTAAACATTCTCTACTTCAATACACAAGTTCTCTACCTGTTGCCCTTCCAATTCTCTCCATGAGCAGAGTGAGTGGTAACTTGTGTGGAGCAGAGCTCTCCACCAGGATTAAACCATGACACACATTAATTCAGAAAATTTTATATCAAGATCTCACATGTTAATGTTTATTTTTAATCCACAAAAATAGCAGCCATGTAAATATTCCAAGAGTTTCACACAAGCACCACAAAATAGCTGATTATAAACAAACAAGTTGAATAATGCACACAGCAGAATGGTCAACAGCAACAACTTTCTTTTTAGTTGAGCCTCTGAACTGTTTAAAATTAAGTCCATTTCAACTTAATCTGGTAAAGCAAGTTTATCATGAGGCTGATACTTCCCATTCAGTTTGCAGCATTTTTTTTATAGCTTGAAGAACAGAATTATAGTAAAATGCTGACAAGCCCTTACCACATAAAATAGTTTCTGCTAGAGGCTGGGTTGCCTATTCTTGACATTTGAAAATAGATAAATTTACATTTGAAGAAAGAAATGCAGCTCACAATCAGTAACTATATGGCTTTTTCTATTTGATAGATGTGAAATAAATAGAAACAAGACAAAATTCTTCTCCCTTAGATTATAGAATCATTTGGGTTGGAAGGGATCTTTAAAGGTCATTTAATCCAACCATCTCCTACAGTGNTTAAAATGAAAAATAATATAAATATTAAAAACCCCCCAAACTGTTAAATATTCTATTTTAAAGATAAATCAGCTCACCTTCACAGAGAGAAATAGTACAAGACCATAGGGCAGATGAGTGAATATGTTACATGAATGAGTAAAAAAATTAATATAAAGTGAATGCTATGTTACAACTATTGCAAGGTCCTAGAACTATTGAAACTACAGTAAGTAAACTCAAAGGAAGAAATGAGGTTTTGTCTGTGATCCATGTTTTTCTCATAGGGAGGGAATGTGAATTTTTCTTTCTATCCTATCACTATTCAGACAATTTCCATTTCTATCATTTGTAAAACACTGTGCCATTTGCCTACTTGTTTAAAGAAAATCAGTAAAATGCTTCCCCAGATGAAAATGAGATCTGCTGTTGTTTATCCTGTTTGGAAGCATTTATAGAGAGGCAAAAAGTGAGTGACACCAGGGTGAAATTTAAAAAACATTACCATCCCAATTACTTTAAGGGTCAATATACACAAAGGCAAAGGGACATCACCCAACTTCTGCTTCAGGATTTACACAGAGTTATTTTATTGCAACTCTCTTTTTTTCCCCTGCCTTTGCTCTAATTACCCAGAATGAAGATATTTAATATTTAATTTTCTTACCTTTTCATTTACTCACATCATTACAATTCCAGCTCACTATCTAGTCTGCCTTATATCTGTTTTTGATGCCACTGGATGCTGTCTTCAGAAAGGAGAAAAAAAAAAATCCTTTGGGACTTTACCTAATGATTCTTTCATATTATACTTCAGGGACTGACACAAATAGAAAAAGTCTTGGAGTTTGTCCTCTGTAAAATACCACTCATTGCATTGCAATTTGAATGTTATTTGGAATTCACCAAGGACTTGGGTCATAATTTGTATTTGCCAATATATGTTAATTAATTCTAATGACATTAAAATAATCTCCTATTTTTATACTATCATATGGCAAGCAGAATTCATTCATACTAGATTTTATTTCATAGTACATATAAAAGGATCTAACATGATTAAATTTCACGACAATATTGCACAAAGAGAAAAGGTCAAAACAAGCGTGTCTATAGTCCATGAAGATCAGTCCCTTGACTCACTAAATAAATAGTTTTCAAATACAAAAAGTCATGTTCTCACTAATATTTTTTTTAATTGCTTTAACATATGGCCCTTTGTAGATAAGGTACCATTACTCAATCTATATTAGGATCCCATTTCCTTCTGTATGAAAAAGGATTTGACAGATTACTAATTAACATTATCTACAACTATTTTTATATTACTTGATCTTTTTAAGCACTAAAGAGTTAATGAAGGGTTAAATGTTGACATGTGGCTACATTTAGCATTAATTAGGTATGTGCATGCATACACACAGATAGGGCTTAATGAAGCAGTCTCCTAACAGCATTGTTACCAGGCCAAGGGCAATCTCAGTTATTATACTGCCACTAGAAGATTGCTGAAAATTTATAATCTCAAAGGATATTTGAGTTAATAACAACACATTACAGCTGTGTCCATGTCACAAAAGTCCCAGTACACTTTGTTGTTCAAATCACATTTTGTGATAGCACTTCAAAACCAAAAGTCACTACAAATCATCCTGAAGTTGAGCATTACCTTCCTGAGCATTTATTCAACAGGCCCTCCATATCATTCAGAAGAAATATTTACTAAACTTTACTTTTTGTCACTTATCTTAGTCATTGGATTGATATCTGTGTGTAGAGGGCTCATTAGTTTTCCTGTGCACTGAACTGAAAGTGTAAAACCTAACTACACCTAGAAAACAAATCTCATTAAGGGCTAAACGAAGTTGTTCCAACCCACTAGGCTCTGTAAGAGAGCAGGCTTTTTAAACAAAGAACAGGGATTTCACTACAGAATTCATTAGAGTACAAGTCATGCAATTAAAGTTTACTGCATTAGAAAAAAAAGTTATCTACACATCTAACAAAATTTAAGTAAGAGCTGTGGTACCTGAATATTCAAAGTAGTCATCAGAGACAAAAACTGTTGTGAGGCTCCAGCATAAAGCTGAAAGAAAACCAGTTTTATGATGCCTGTGTCTAGCAATCATGATAATACATTACACACATCTAATAAGTGTCTAATTACTGATGTTCTGTCTTTTATTCCATTTATATTCCTACCTCAAGGGTCTCTAAAGTGCCTATCAGCATTTGCATTTTAATTAATAATAATTTATATCTATTTAGCACATTCTATTTGGATCTCAGGGGTTCATTTACAGATAATATTTCTTATTATCTAAAACAAACTGTTCATAGGTATTCAGATTTGGGAATTACTAGTAAGGGAGACACTGTGGATAGCATTATAATTTGGTCAGCCTATTGGCCTCAGCTTCAGCTTTTGCATTGCAGGAGGTGGCAGTGGTGGTTGGGGATTCCTGGACTCTAGAAAGATGCACTGCAGTTTCAGGGAGATGAAAAATTAGAGTCCTCACTGAGATACTTAAAGGAAAATTTCAATTTATGCCATTCTTGCTAAATAAGTTCTCTAAATCACCCAGGAGAAATGAGTAGCAATCATTGTTTTCCTCAATGATACTGACAGTATCAGATACCTAGGCTTGTATTTTAGTAACTTGTCTCTATTATTACAAATCTAGGGTTTTAATTAAACACTCTTGCACCCAAATATCTTGTCTACTGATTATACCACTACATCATTCCCCCAGACAAAGCAAGACACAAGGAAGGATGATCAGTTCCCACCACCAAAGAGATGCTGTAGAGTTCCCATTGCCCTGCCTGGCAATCCATTCTATCATAGCAAAGGAAAAAAAGAGGAGTTACTATACTGAGGCTAAATTGGGAAGTGTAAACCTATGGCACCTGGGCAAGAAGAAAGATACAGAGAAGAAAGTCTACATCAGTCCCTTTTTCACTTACTTAAGGTTTATTTTTTATTTTCTCCAAGCTGGTATGTTTTGCTGGAATTGTTAAATTTCTTGCTGTTTCCCAAACTCATGATTTAGTCCTGTGAAGAGGCTGAAAAATTGAAGAGTTACTGATTCAAAATTTTTTGTGATGTTTAAGCATAAACTGTGTTAGTAACCTCTGGCTTACCTACATAATTTTTGTTAGGTAAAAGGCTAATAGAAACTGGACTTTTTACTGCAGCAAAGCATTCTTTTAAAAATCCTAGGTTGTTAATAACGTTAATAACTTTTCCATCTAATCAATTTTTAATAAGTGAGGAAATAAGTGAGGCTAGTTCCATAGTGTTTCAAATACTTCAAATTACAGAGTTGATAATGAAAGAGATAAAAGAAATGAGATCATAGTAAAGAACAGATTTCAAGACAGCACCTAATCATAGCATAGCACAGCATGAGATGGCCTCTGGGCTGCAAGCAGTCAGGACCACCTTCTAAAATTATTACAGTGATCCAGGGAAGTGCTTCTAGTTCAAAAATTAAAAGCACTAATACTGAATGAAGTCCCTGCCCCATTTGATCTTAACAAAGCATTAAGGCAGGGAGCTACATGGTTCCCTAAGGCCAGATCCCTACAGCTTCACACAGTGGTTCTGGGAAACGTGTCATTGCTGCAGAGTTTCCAGGGTGGGCCTGCAGCAACTTTTTTTGATATACTGATGACTATGCTAACATAAGAAAGCAAGAACATATGATAAAGATAATGATATCTGAAGACTTGATGAGAAATGCAATTTAAGATTAGTAAAGATAAGCCAAATATAACCTTATATGCTGACAAAAGTAGTTTTTTAAAAAAACAGCTAAACCTGATAACCATGAATACTGAAGAATCTGAACATTTAGATGCAAATGAACATTAAGCCTAAAAACAGTGATGAAGAAAATAGGTTAAATCACATTTTTTAAGATGTCAGCAGTTACTGCAAGACTGAGTTCAAGTGTACAAGATCATTATACAGTTTATTCTTTTCTACTAAAGTGGGACATATCTCCAGAGGACAAATGTATTTTAAAACATTACAACTGAAATAGCAAAATAAATTTACCAATAAGGGGAATAACATAGGGCTAAAAAGAATATGTGATAGGAGGTATAGAGATGCAGACTGAAAGAAAACTGGGTAGATCCCAGTTGGCAAGGAAATGTAAAAGTCAAGTAAGTTCACTGAAACATCCTGCAGCAGGCTTCCCATGTAAATCCATCATTAAGAACAAAAAAGAATATTCTGCAAAAGGCCAAAGGCTATGACTGGAAATGCAAAAATACACAAATTACATGAAGACATCTGAGCAACATAAGAACATCCAAGAGCTTTGAGTGCTTAAGAATCTGACAGGAGCTAAGGAATACTTAAGACTTCAGAAGTAGAGAAGGGATGTAGTACTGAAAATACAAAAAGAAAACAAAAATCAACCAATGCTAAGACAGATAAGCAAAATATATATCAAGATTTCATGTGAAGTTGCAATTAAATGCATTTGTGTTTAAAATATGAAGTACTGAAGTCCAGTCTAGAACAGTGATGGGCAGAGAAATTCTCATCTTCAAATCCAAGACTATGACTAAGCTTGGAAAACAAAGAAAAATTAGGGCCTCCTAAGGGCAACATATTCTTTCACTCTCAGCTGTTTCCTTCTCTGGAAAGCCACCTCATAGGTTTTTTTATTAGATACTACATAGATGATGCACAGTAAAACACAGGACAACACATAAGCTCTAGATGTGCTGAAACAGCTACCTAACATCTAAAGTGGGGCCATCTTCTGCAAAAGACATTCCAGTCAATAGACATTAATGCCTCATTGGAAGTTTCTAATCCATTAAGATCTTGGCACTAAAATTCAGAATCAACTGCACAAAAAGCCATATTGTGTTTTATAAGCTACTGTAAGATTTGCATTCCCCTGGAACAAGAGAAATCAAAGTCCAGAGTGATTCACATGAGAGCTTGCTCAAGGAGATCTGACCAATGTAGTATGAATACTGAATATTCAATTTCCTAGAGAAAAGGGCAAGAATGACAATCCCAGTTGCAATTAGCTAACCTCTTAAAAGTTATCTTGTGGTGCAGAATGCTTCCATGAAGGCAGGGAAATTATTAACAGAAAATATTTGTTTCCTCCTAGTCTATCCCATGAGAACTATGGATATAAGTCCTCTGGACAAAAGAAGATAATTACTAGGCTTACCACTAAAGAAAACATCTGAGCCACTGGTCTACCTGGTAAACTTGAAAGAATGGATGTTCTACTAATCCTAGTGCTCTTCATTTTCCTGACGTTAACAAAAAGTGTACCAAGCTAAAAGATGATGTAATTTCTAATTCAGATAAATCTACAAGGAAACTAAAAATGGTATTTGTTGCCCCAAAATACTACCTTGAACAAAACATGTTATTAATCATAAAAATAAGCTAATGAGTTTAAACAGGAATCACAAATTTCTTCAAAACCACTTCTGAAATGAGACTTGAATCTCAAAATCTTTCCATCACCCTTCTCAGTCAAAACATGGTCTTGTTCTGTTGTTACCTACAACAAAACAACTTCTGTAAGGGGGAAACAGTAAATTCTATCTTGCAAACTGTGACACAAATTTCTCCCAGGATCTGCAACAGTCCTAGGCCTATGTTGTCAAAATGCCAGGAGCTACTTAGATAACTCAAGGCAATTTTCAAATACCCTAGAGCATGAATGTATCCTTATATTACTTCTCTGTTAAGTGGCATCATTACTAAGACAAAGTCTTCATACACATTTAAAACTCATTTTGAAAATAATAAGACAAAATTACACAGTAACATAATTTCCATTTAAAAATTCCAAATGGCTTGTTTTTTTTCAAAGCTAGATCATCATTCAGTTCCTTTGTATCTGACACTTCTCCAGGGAAGGAAACACAATACAACACAGGTAACTGTCATATTTGCCATTCAGAAATGTATGGGACATCCCATGGGACCTGATGAGATTCATCCCAGAGTCCTGAAAGAATTGGATGAAACACCCACAACTGAAAAAAACTGCTGCCTCTTCTCTCCTCTAGTTGGCTCTTCTCTAATTTAGACAACTTCTGTTCCAGATCTTCAAAGTCAAGCAGGAGCTTTTCTGGGGCAGCATGCTCTCATTAAATTAATTTGTGGTGGCCCATTTTTTAAAGGCTCAAATTAAACATCTTCTTGGTAGCTGAATGACAGATTCTAAATTCATTTATTATGCAAGAATAATTTTCCATAGAGAGTAACTGGGATTTCTGTAAAACTGAATTGACAAACACTAAAATAACATACTTTCCAATTGCAGTATATAAGAGATCTACATAGTTGAAGCTACCAAGGTGCAAACAGCTAGCTCCTTTACATAGAAGTATGAGCAGAATACAACTTACAAGTGACAAAAGCATGCCAAAAACCAGAGGACAAGCAACTCACATCCAGAAGGGGACTCTGATGAGTCCACAGACAAAAGACTATGCTACACATTGCTTTCCTTGTAAATTAAAACCTGTTAAGGACCAATACCACCATCTCAAACCTGCTTTACTTACAGCAATAAACGTCTTCACACGACCCCATAATCCCACAGGTAATTACATTTTATCTCCAATTGATGTGATGCCTGAATATTTAGCAACTTCTTACATTAAAGTTTTGAAAGATGTCAATATTACTTGCCTCAAATAAGGGATTTATTAAAATTTACTCTTGATGAGATGTTGGTTTCACCAAGTGACTGATTTTTATTAGAATGGATAAACCTGTAATAGATCACACCTTTTAAATAAAAAGTATGCTTTAAAGAAATTCACCTTTTAACTAAGATTAGCTAATCTACTTTTAAGTGAAACATTCATATTACTATGACATTTCTTAGCAACCAAAATCACTTCTGTAACTGTGTTGATTTCAAGGCCAAGAGCTGTCTGCTCTCATCAGCTCAAAGGGAATTTGCAGAGCAGATCCTAAAATACTGCAATGTTCTGCTTTTTCTATATTCCTCTTTCTACCAGAACACAATTTATTAACACAGTTGGACTTGAAAAAAAGATAAATCACAGCTCAATGTAAACTTAATGAAACACAATCACAACAAGAAAACATTAGGATTAAGCTACAGTAGACAAAACAAAACTAAAAAAAACAAACACAAAAAGACAAACAAAAAAAAAAGAGAAAAGAAAAAAAACCCAAACCAACACAAAACCAACAAAAAAAACCCCAAACCAACCACACACCACCAAACCAAAAAACTTACCACCAAGCACAACATGCCAAACCACAAAGCAGGAATTGTTAAGGTTATGATTGAAATTATCCTGGCTGGTCTGGTCATGAAGAAACCTTTCAGAAATTCCCATGCTCCACTGATAGAAAGTTACCAAGAAATTAGTTCAGAGTTAAAAACTGTACCATTTGAAGCTCTTTTAGAGATAAAAGGCAGAAGTGTTCAAAAGATATTTAGCTTGTATATTAAGGAATATATTTTAACATGATAAACCTATAAAAAAATATAGGTTATTAAATTACATATATTTGAAGTAATATTTTTAAATCTTTAGAATCAGAAAGCATGCATTCCAAAGTATTTAAAAATGCCAGCAGAGCTCCCCGAGTCTTGAATGTTGCTTTAACAAAGGAAGGGTTCAAAAGATTGCAAACTAACACAATGTGAAAAGAGAAATCTCATGGCATTTTTAAAACAAAACCAACCAACTGAAAAAAGATGTCCCACAGATTTATACTTAATGTGACACTGATTCTGCAAATGTCAGAAAGTTCAACAGTACATGCTTTTATATAAAAAAGACAATATCCATAGCACCAAGACCTGTGTTTCTAAGACTATTTTAGTAAGATATGAGACTGTTTCATGAAAGAGGTACATGTTGAGAAATAAATCTGGTTTTCTTTGAAGAAAGCAAGTCACAGAATCACAGAGTCATTCAGGTTGGAAAAAACCCTTGGGATTGAGTCCAGCCATGAATGCTACTCTACAAAGTTCAAAAGTTGACTTCATTTTCTCCTTACTCCCCATCAGAATTCATACTTCCATGCAACATCAAAACTACACAGCAGAGGGAAAAGTGTCAAACCCCTAATATTTCTAATATTAGAGCAGCCTGGTTCCTAAAAGATCCCATCTTCCTAATAGCACACAGTGTACAGAACAGAGAAAAAACCAGAGAAAAAATCTGTTTTCAAACCATTTTAGTTTCATGTGCTCTTTTACTTAGCAAGCACACGGTGACAGTTTGCTGCTAATGTTGTGTGACAGACTTTGCCTGGTGGAACCTCCTCCTGGGAAGAGAGACCTCGTGGCCTCTTTCTCCTTATGGCGAATTTTAAGCAAATTAAACTGATAACCGTATCTTGGAAAACAATCCTGAGGACAGCATTGCTGATAGGACCCCCAGAGGGACACAGCACATGCTAGTGGACCAACATGACAAGTCACAGGCAGTGCAGTGCTGCACAGGGACATGCTGTGGATTGCAGGCATGAAGGAGGGAGGTGAAGAGGGAGCTGGCTGCGGCCCCCAGGCAATAAGAGATGCCAATTAAATGGCACTGAGATCTCTGCCAGCTGCAGTGGTGTAGGAAGCCTTGAAGGGTTCTGGCCCCCCACCTCAGGCAGCTGCAGGGAGGGCAGTACAGCCAGAACATGGGCCACTGCTTTTCACTTCTCATCAGTTTCCTCGAGTGTGTGTGACTGATGGCTGGTGAAAAAGCTGTCAGAGATGTGTCTGCACTGCTCAGGTGACCCTGAGCTTTAGTAGAGCTGCAGCTTTGGCCACCACTCAGCCTCCTGAAGCCATGGTAAAGTCATCGAGGTTTAAACCCAGCCAGCCAGCAACAAAGCAACATGCACATCTCAGTTACTCCTACCCCTCTCTGGTGGGATGGGATGGGGTTGTGGAGAGAAAAAACCAAAAGGCTCCAGGGTTGAGAAGAAGGACAGAAAGGGCAGTCACCAGTTGTGGTCAGGGGCAAAAGACAGACTGACAGGGGGAAAAAAATGCTAAAATCAAGAGGTTATGATCAAGAGCAATGAGGAAAGTAAAGCATTTTTTACAGCAATGTGCTGACAAGGGACCAGTGGCACAATGCTGGCCTCTGCAAGATGCTGGACATCGACCAGTTTGGCAAACTTGCCACTGAATACTTAACTTGAAGTCAGCTAATCATGTTAGATAATAAAATGCTAGAACAGGATTAAAGTTCAGCACTCTTTAGTTCTGTTATGTATTAAATCCACAGGGAAACCTGTAGCAGGAACAAACTACTAATTGAAGTGGTTCAGGTCTCATCTGGAGTTTAACAAGTGTTCAGGACATGCTGTTACAACTCCTAGTTAGCTTAAAATGAAGACAGGTGTTGGTCTTATTCATAAAGGACTTAAAGAGAACTTTAAGCACATGCTACATTATACCTTCAAGTAACATATTCATTTTTCTAAGTCTAAAAGAAACAGGAGTACAGAGACAAGCAAGCCTGTTTCAGTGAATATAGTATGTGATGCAGAAAGACAAACCTCTTGAAGAAAAATGCCTATTCATAAAATAAAAACACTCCTTTTTTCTTTTTTATCTTAGCAATTAAAATGTTAGATCCTTCCTGTTTTTCAAGCCCCAGTTCATTGTAATTTAATAAATACTAAATTATTAATAATGGGTTTCGTTTTTAATTATCTCTCACACAATAAATAGTCAAAGACACTTTCATTTCTCTATCTTCATTATTTTGATTCTAACACCACGAAGCAAAAAGTATTCTCACGCTGATCTGATTCCAGGACAAGCAGAGCAACCATTAATTCCTCTGCTTTTCCCAGCAATTCTACATTCAGGTAAGGAGCTATGGAGAAAATGGCATCCATGAGATAGACAGGCAATATTTCTTAGTTAGTCCTGGCTCCTTCTGAGGCCTGTCAGAAAAACCCTCTCAGGCTTTTGACTTTGTTTGCCTATAAGAAAAGTTTTTCATTCTGTGCTGCCCAGAAAAACATCAATTAACAGACAGCAAATCAAGAAGCAGAAGTCTTCATGGCTGAGATTAAATCAAGTAAAGATAACACCTACATTCTTGTTATTAAAAGATCTTCATACTAACTTCTTCCTGTTATTAAAAAATCTTCATACTAACTCTTGCCATTACTGTTTGAACTAGAACTCAGCTAAGAGCACTGACATCCAGTAAATGGGACCATTTCTGGAAATATGAAAACATTTGATTCTTGTCCTAACGAGAAGCAGCATCTAGTGTGAAAACACAACACAATTAATTAACGAGCCTAAGCAATGCTTCCCAGTTTATTATTTTTTTTAATGAAATGCAAATGTACCCTAGTTCAACATTAATTATAATCAATATCACACAGGAGGTCTCTGCAAAGAAATGCGGAGTAATTAAGAAGCATTTATTTTATGAAAAACAAGACAACAACAACAACCAGAAAAAATCCATTAAAAAAAAACCAAACCAAAAAAAACCAAGAGGGCAGGAGAAACTCCTCAAACCCTAGTTCTCATCTGCAGCATCTTCCTGCTGGAAGCACTGCAGTGCAGAGCTGACTGGGTGACATTAGCTCTCCTCACGTACATCTCTTCAGATCTAATCACATTCTAAAAGAGAAGTGCCATCCAGATTTCACAGAGAGTTTTAAAACTCTTCTAGCTTACTTAAATAAGGAGGTCATTGTTCTACTTCAATTCTCTTTATTCTGTTACCATAGACTCTCATCCAGAAAAAAAAAAAAAGTTCAATACTTTCCAGTTTGTTTGGGAAATCCAATATTCCTTAACACTGTTGTTCACATACAGCCTAACACTATTTACTGCAAGTAAGAAAACAAACAATATTGTCCTTACCCACTACAGACTAAGAGCCACCTTTTCAATGTGGTTCTAAATTCAGTGTGGAAGGACATCCAAACACACAACTAGCAAGGGGTAACCAAAGAAAATACCTATACAGCCCTCTGAATAGCTGGAGTATCTGAAGAGCTCTATGTATGACATAAACTAGCATTATTACTGCATACAGACAACACTCCTCAAACAGAATACTTAAAATCATAACATTTCATCTCACAGAAATAATTTTCACATGGGTCTATGCTTCACCTTCTTGTCCAGCCCATGGACAGCACTGTTGTCACCAAGTACCTGCTGCTTTGCTGTGGAAGAGGAGAGCACACAGGACAGAGAAACTTCATCCCCAGGTGAGGACTGCAGAGGTTAAAACCACAGAGTTGGACAGTACAAAGTTTAAACTTTATAAAAATAAATATATCCCAGGGGTCAAAAAAATCCCCTGTCTTGAGGTAAAGTTGCACTGCAAGACTTCTTCAAGTGAATATGGGACTATTAAAAATTACATTTTATGCCAGCTGCTATTTTTAAGCATCATGGTATAAATCTCAGAGTAGGTCACCCCAGAATGAACTCTCACAAAACAGTGCTATAATTTTTAACAGGAGGAAGAATGGCTAAAAAAATTAGATCAAAAGGTCTCCAACAGTTTACAAAAGTGACAATGTAACGATATATGAACATCAGTAAGATATCTAACAGTAGTAGAAGGAAGATGACAGAAGATAGAAATGATGGCAAGAATGATAAGTTACATCTACAAAGGAATTATATTAATGTCTAGGTGATCCTATACATGAAGGTTTCATATTGAAGACTTAACTTACTCTCTTACAACTGTAGCCTTGCCACAGATTACTTTCTACTGGAGAACTGAAATACCACATAGTAACTAATGACTACCAGCATTAAAACTGATATTTAAATTATTTACTAACAGATGTCTCTCTGAATTATTAATTTCTTTTGGAAGTCTATAAAGCTTTATAATAAGGCTAGCTAAATAAATATTTTAGCTGTGACCTCAGGCAGAATTTATTCCAAATAGCATCCTTTGGCTGATGAAGCCTGAAATCAGACCCTCATCTCTTTCTGGTACTGTAACCCTCTGTTAGAGTACATGAAGGAATTTTCTACTCATTAGCATACTTCTCCATTTGTATTTCTGAGAGAAAAAATCCTCCTTTGTTCATGAGGAACAAACAAACAAAAATGACAGAAACTAATTTTTAAAATGCTTCACAAAGCGATTTTACCCCAAGCCATTCCTCCTCCACCACATTTAATATATTAATTGTTTGAAAGGGATTAAATCAGTGTCCAAACATCAGCCTTTCTATGTGTAGAAAAAAAGTTTATAAGGCTTGATTTTTCTTTCAGCCCAGTTTCTGAAGTCCCAGTTCAAAAATATAGGTCAGGTTTCATACCCTCTCCAAACTTTCTTAAAGTCAGCTTGCACAGTGCCAGCATGACCCATTTCAATCAGAAATGGGAAGCATTAGGATACAGCAGTGTTAGCAAAACTGACCTAAATGTTATCCAATGTTAGAATGCAAACTCAATTCTTCAAAATTCTATCCAAAACTTTTCAGAAAGAAGGAAAATATTTCTTCACTAAAACACACATTTCCTGAGGCATTTTTAAAAATAGGTTCCTTCTGATTATTAATTGTATTCTAGAAAACAATTATCAGATTTTTTATTTATTTTTTTTGGCTGAGCACACCTTCAATACAAAGCAACTGTATTATTTTCAGTTGGCATACATTAGTCCTCTCTCTAAAAATTTCTGCTAATACATTTCAAAGTGTTATTTCACATACAAATAAGGTGAAATTCTTAATACAAACACTGCAGATTTTGAGAACAACTATTATGAGGAATTGAGGGAAAGTCCAAAGCTGAGCTGCTCAGGTAAAAAGACTTCTATAGCCTGAGAACTGCTATCTAGAATCTTGGCACTCTGATCTCTCAGAATATGAACCAATGCTATATCTGGGATGTAGCTCATTATTAATAGTTAAATATCTTTAATTGGAGCAGCTTTGAAGATCAGTTACAATATCAATAGCTTGCATTTATATAAGGCTTTCATTTTCAAGGACAATGCTACAGGGTCCATGAATGTGACACATGCATGCACATATAAAATTCCTTTTGCATTCAAACACAGCATTGAGACTGTAAATATCTATCCATTCATAAATATAAATACATACTCTATCACTAGATTAACTAATTTCTGAGACTCTAATATATAAAACTATATGACAGGCCAAAGCATAATCACAGATATCAATGGAATTATACCAATTAATTATGAAGAACTTCTTCCAGTACTCAACAACTCTTGTGCAGAAGATAGAATAACCTTAATTTATTTTAATATGTCTTGAAATCACATGGGGAAAGTAAGATACCTTTTACAGAAGAATTTTGGATAAAATACTCTTTCTGCTATTTCACTTTATACAGAACAAACATTTCAGTTAAGTCAGATTTTCAGAAAAACTTATTTTGAAAACTCTCAGACAAGATCTTAATAATTCCCACTAGGTTGCTTTTAAATGAAGTGCCCAGGCCAGACACTTTGTATCAGGCAAAACAAACAGACAAACCAACCAAACAAAAAACCACCAAAACACTGTTATATGAAAAAAATAACATAAAATTGGTTAAAACTTTTCTTATTTAGCAAGCAACACTATTCACCTTCAGCAAAATCAAATATGTTTGCTAAGCAGTATCTGAAGGGCCCACTGTACTGTAATTACTTCTTTCTGTACATATGTAATTCTCCATCTGAGCAGACTGACTATAACCAAAACATCTGAGGAAAAGAATCAAGACAGAAAGCAAATTACCATGAAAAAAAAAAGTTCTAAACAAACACAGGTTTTTTTACCTCAACACTAGTTCATTACTTCAAACACAGAGGACAAAATTCCTCCACTACTGAAGCAAAAGCAAACTTTTTATTTCAAAAACACTGGATATCATCTATAAAACTAAGGAAAGAAGTAAGGAATTTAACTTTTACTTATTTAAATAACTAATCTTTTACCAGGTTATCTTTCTTTTAGACACTCAACTATTTTTCCATAATCACTGCAGCATCCTTCCACAACCTAACATTTGCAGTATCTTCTGTATTGCATCCTATTTCCAAGTGTAATGACCCTCAAAATCCAAGATTGATTTTGCCTTTACTCTGATCAATTCTAATCTCCAAGATATATTCGACTTTACATTAACCTAAACAAAAAGGTCATTATATGTATATTAGTCAATCTCCAAAACATTTATTAAATTAATTTCAGGGACCACAAAAGGTGTATTGTTACAATCATTTCTATCCATCATCCTTAGGAAGATTTACATGAAACTGATAATATACATAACCACAGTCACTGTAGCAGATTTCTCAAAACATCTTGATCTGTCCTATTATCTTAAGATTAATCTTTTTGTATGTTTCTAATTGGAAGAATATCACTATATTATATAGTTACTGGAGTAGCAGAATCTACCCTTATATATATTAAAGCTGCCTTCAGGCAATTTACCCTAAATCATTTTACAACCTTAGCTAGGGATGCAGCTACTGAAATGCACAGGAGCAAAAGCTGCTTAAAGAAAAAATAAAACAAAAAAAACCACATGGTAATCAAGAGTGAGAAAAGCCAGAAAAGCCAGAGAAGAGGCAAATAATTTCATAAATATAGTGAGATATTTAAGAAAAGTCATCTAAAGCTTCTTGACAATGAGTTAAATATGTCTCTCTGTTTTCTCCACACTGGCCAGAGTGAAATGTTCACACTTCAGACTCAACTGTCCAATGCCACAGGTGACCTTCTAACGTAGATCCAAGGGCTTGAATTTCTGGTATGTTGCATTGCCTGGTAAAACTAACTATAAAACACCAGCAATAAAGTTGTAGTTCTAAGGATGCCCTAAATTCCTTACTGTACAAAGACAAGTCATCTACAATATTAAGCCTCAATCTGTTTCAAGGGCAAAAAATATGGGTGAGGTAGAGCAAGCACCATCTCACCAGACAACCTGCATCACTCCAGTGCCATAAAGCCCATTAAACTTATAACTTCAGGTAAGAAAAAGAAACACCTCTACAGTNAAGGTCATTATATGTATATTAGTCAATCTCCAAAACATTTATTAAATTAATTTCAGGGACCACAAAAGGTGTATTGTTACAATCATTTCTATCCATCATCCTTAGGAAGATTTACATGAAACTGATAATATACATAACCACAGTCACTGTAGCAGATTTCTCAAAACATCTTGATCTGTCCTATTATCTTAAGATTAATCTTTTTGTATGTTTCTAATTGGAAGAATATCACTATATTATATAGTTACTGGAGTAGCAGAATCTACCCTTATATATATTAAAGCTGCCTTCAGGCAATTTACCCTAAATCATTTTACAACCTTAGCTAGGGATGCAGCTACTGAAATGCACAGGAGCAAAAGCTGCTTAAAGAAAAAATAAAACAAAAAAAACCACATGGTAATCAAGAGTGAGAAAAGCCAGAAAAGCCAGAGAAGAGGCAAATAATTTCATAAATATAGTGAGATATTTAAGAAAAGTCATCTAAAGCTTCTTGACAATGAGTTAAATATGTCTCTCTGTTTTCTCCACACTGGCCAGAGTGAAATGTTCACACTTCAGACTCAACTGTCCAATGCCACAGGTGACCTTCTAACGTAGATCCAAGGGCTTGAATTTCTGGTATGTTGCATTGCCTGGTAAAACTAACTATAAAACACCAGCAATAAAGTTGTAGTTCTAAGGATGCCCTAAATTCCTTACTGTACAAAGACAAGTCATCTACAATATTAAGCCTCAATCTGTTTCAAGGGCAAAAAATATGGGTGAGGTAGAGCAAGCACCATCTCACCAGACAACCTGCATCACTCCAGTGCCATAAAGCCCATTAAACTTATAACTTCAGGTAAGAAAAAGAAACACCTCTACAGTCCTGATGAATCTTGAGTCAGAAGAGGTCTAACCAAATTTACCAGACACATAAATTTTAGAAAAGTCTTGAATTATTATTTAATACCAACAGCCTTAATAGAAATTGAGTCATAGAAACCAAGTTGTTCCAAGGTAAAGACAATAGTAGAAACAAAACAGTGATATGTCCTGGACAATGTGCATCTCCTGAAGCACAGCATGCTGTTCTGAAGTGATTTTGGTAACATTCATCCCCCACTGTCCTCCACATGCAACCCCCTAAGGGGAAAAAAAAAGTTTTTTTCAATAGAATCTTTGGCAAAGGTAGGAAAGGTTCTGTGACCTATAACTTAGTGACAAGTAATTTTAATATTCTATCCTACAAATGTTAAATCTAAAGGATGATCTGAGCAGTTGATCAGTTTTTACATAGTGGAAATTTTTAGTAAAGTAGGAGAATCTGTTAAAACAACTTTTCTCAGCACAGCTCCATCAAACTTAGTGCTGATTCATCAATTGCTACATGCAGCCACATCTGAATCTTAACTCAGAATTCAGCATGCCAACCTCACTGTGACACATCAAATCATTGAATACCAGATGCAAAGGGACCTCGAGGATCATCTAGTCAAACAGCTAAATAATCCATACTACACACAAAACCACGTCCATCATTCAGAACCATTCTTTGCAGTTTTCATAATACCACAGGTTTACATTTCATCCAGTTGAGTTATTGCAAGAAAACACTGAGTTTAGCTTTATGGCAACAGCATTTTCTGGAAGAGTGATTTTTTTTGTGAGGTTTTGTTTATTTTTGGTGTGGTTTGGGTTCTTTTTGTTGTTGGTTTGTTAATTTTTTTGTTGTGGGTTTGTTTTTTTTATGCCTTTTTCTTTCTTTTTGGTTCTTTAGGAATGCTCCGTAAGAACTTGCAATATTTGGAGTATAAACCTGACCCCATCTCCCCTGCTCTTTCACTTTGCTCCTCTTGCAGCACAGGCTCCTCCAGCTGTTACAAAACCCGGTAACACCAAGTAAGAGCCCGAGCGCTTCCAGGCGCAGATCTGTACTTCTCTTCGCATATTAAGAGGGCAACGAACCTCAACTGCTGTAAAACGCGCAAATTAACCTGCCAAAGGAGTTGTTCGGGGTTTTTTTTCTAATGTTTTTAGACAGTAATTAGTTGCTTTCACAACGTAACGTGACAGTTTCACCCCTGAACCAGCAAACAAACCCCCTCCTGACAACTTCTTTGCGCCCAGCGTTTTTCCTTTTTATAGGCACAGCTTCACGTCACACTTTTTTTTTTGTTTTGCCTCCCCAAAAAAGAACCGTAACCGCAGCTAAGCAGGAATGTGAAAAACATTGTTCAACTCTGCGGAACAGCTACAAACATTCCGAGCAGTTTTCCCAGCCTGCCTTCGCAACTCCACGGCACTGACTGTCCGCAAGAAGCCGACTCTCGACTCGGGGAGCCGGGGCAGCCCAGGGATCCACGCGTCTGCCTGGTCCCGTTTTAACGAGGACGAAACGAAGCACACGGTGGAAGTGAGAACCCGGCTCCAGGGCCGCCCGCAACTTCCCACCCCAGCTCCGCCGAGCTGCTGCGGCTCCTTCCCCGCACCTCTCGGCGGAGGCTCCGCGCACCTCGCCGCGGCCCGGGCAGGGCACACCCGGGGCAGGGCACACCCGGGTGGGAGTGCACACCCGAGGCAGGGCATACCCCGGGGCAGGGCACACCCGGAGTAGGGCACACCCGTGGCAGGGCACAACCGGGGGCAGGGCACAACCGGGGGGGGAGTGCACACCCCGGGGCAGAGCACACCCCGAGGCAGTGCACACCCGAGGCAGGGTACACCCGAGGGCAGAGCACACCCGTGGCAGTGCACACCCGAGGGCAGAGCACACCCGTGGCAGTGCACACCCGAAGGCAGTGCACACCCGAGGGCAGTGCACACCCGGGGGGCAGTGCACACCCGAGGGCAGTGCACACCCGGGGGGCAGTGCACACCCGAGGGCAGTGCACACGCTGGGGCAGGGCACACCCGAGGGCAGAGCACACCCGAGGGCAGAGCACACCCCGAGGGCAGAGCACACCCCGAGGGCAGAGCACACCCCGAGGGAGATGCTCCCCCAGAATGGGAAGACGCCCCGGGACATCGCCACGCACCCCTCCACGCCTCGCCCCGCCGCCCGCACTCACCTTACCGCGCCGCTCCGCTCCCCGCGCTGTCAGCACCTCCTTCCTGCGACGGGGCGGAGGCTCCGCGCCCCCCGGTGCCCTGCGCCGCCCACGATCCCTTCCGTGGTCCTTCACCCGCCTCCAGCACATCACGCGGCAGCCCGGCCGCCCCTCCCCAAGAGCCAGCGGCTCCATCCGCAATGCAGCTGCGGCCGCCGTCTCCTCCTGCCGGCCCGGCCCGAGCGGCCACCTGCCCATCGCCTCTCGGATACGAGCTTCACCTCCGTGCTCTGCGGCCCAGGCCCCGCGGGAGGACGGGAGGGAGGACGGATGGATGGGAAGACGGACGGCGCATGGAGAGAACAGTGGCAGGGAGCTCCTAGCGCTGATGCACCGTAGGGGGTGTAAAACAATGAGGAGAAACGGAAGGGGATTACCATTTAATAATAATAATAATAATAATAATAATAATAATAATAATAATAATAATAATAATAATAATAATAATAATAATAATAATAATATTTTATTGA
>VYZU01010178.1:42161-61513 GCA_013401355.1 Ceyx cyanopectus
ATAGTTATACTATACAAGAATAATAAATCTACCTTTTTTTTTTCTTTTTTTTTTAAATAAACAGACAAACCCAACCAAAACCACACAAGGCAAAAAGGGGTGTTGTTTCCAAAAGGTCTTTTGCAGGCTGCTTCTTCCCCCCCCCCCCCCAAACTATTACTGCAGCGGACCTCTGGGACGGGGTGAGATTAATTGCTCTGTGTTGTGAAGAAAATGATAGATGCCATTAATCAGGGAACTTGTAAGTCATCCACGTTTGTAGATGGAATTCCGAGATTAGCTGGGACAGATGGTGGGCAAACACAGTGTGCTGCAGGTCTGGTGTAAATCACTCAACTGCTGGAATTATTAAACAGCCAATGGCAGTATCTTTTCTTAAAGAGAAGTGTTTCTTGGGAAGATGAATATTCACTTAACCTTATGAAAGGTTGTTTCCAAGCACTGTTAAGATTTCCCTTTCTAAATAATGCAAGTACTGGGTTTTCCTTCCTGGAGGTCAGAAATTTCAAACCTTAAAAAAGAAGCAAGACTTTTGATACAGGGATCTGTCAGACATGGATAAGAAGCAATGCCAGGCATACTACATGAGAACCCAAATCGTTGCTTTAATGCCCTTTCTGAAATAGGCAAAGTTAAAAGCTAACAGAGTCTTGATATCTCCAGTAGATTTATGTTTACTTGCAGTCATTATTGCAGCAAAATTTATTTCTTCTTACGTTTTGTTTTCTTGCACTTTGAGGAAAGCAGTGAATCAATGCCCCTCAGTTCACTACTTCTAAAAGAGCCTTAGACATTCTGTGGAATCTAAATATTCCAAGTGAAGACCTTTTTTTCATTAGTCTCCCCATATAGCAAAAAAGAGTTATGGAGTGATCAGCTTCAATCAATCTTTCATGGTATCACATTGACTGATATGTCAAATGCTTGTCTAAATATAAACTTAGCACCAATATCTATGACTAATTGTGAGCTTGATTGCATGTCCTGCAGTAATGTGATCAATCTACAGCAACATTCAGAATTTTGCAAAAATATTCTCTATAAATTCAATAACAGCATGAAAACACAGAGTTTACAATAGTTATTAAAAAAAAATAATTCATATGTTAACCTCATGGTATGTAAATTAAATGTTTAGAATGATATCCAGTTTAATTTTATTATTAAAAATTTATTTTAGGAAAATTAGTGTTATTTTTATTACATTTAAGAAAAGCAAGGTACAAAATATCAATAGGTTGGGTTTTTTTAACTTGCTCTCAGCCTTTGGATTTACTGAGCATTGTACCCTGATTCATCTTTTAAATGCTTCAGACATTATTGGGTTTTTTTTAAATCCTCACTTTCCACCAGGAACAAGCAAGCAGTTGTATCTGGAATGTAAAATTCTGCAGAATCACCACTCCATTTTAAACAAATCTAGCAGCCTTGCAAGATGTGCTTGTAATTTGTTGTATTGTTTTTTCAGGCCCTTTAGAGCAAATCAAGGATGGAACTGAAAAGAAATTGGCTCAAGTGTTCTGGGATACAGTCTTCAAAGAAACAATCAAAAAATATCTTCTTAAATCTATTAAGAACCTGTGAAACCTTTCAGAGGTTTGGTAATGATTAAAAAAAAATACAAGGAGAAATAAAAAGGGCAAAAAACCTTCCCTAAGGGGTTTGAGAAGAAAAAATACATCTTCATAGTCAAGGAGCTAAGCAACAAATTGGAGAGAGACAAGGAACTTTGTCCTCAGTTCAGCAAAGCTGTGATAAATTGACTGGGTTGTTACTATTTTCTCTATTCTATGCCTTATGTGACATTAATTAGTTATTTCAGTGGGCAGAAGTCTACCCAAGAAATCACCAGCACAGCAGACCCTAATTGGTGTTGCTGTTCCCACTCTAGGCATTAATTTTCTAGCATGGTGTGGACACAGACAGTACACTCAATTATGCCACTGATTACATTTGAAATGTTTCAGGCAAAAATGATAGTGAAGTGCACACAGATTTTTATTGCCTTTAACTATGATTCAACTGAGCACTTAACTGCTTTTTTCAAAGTGTTTTCTTCTAACATTGTTTAAAATAACATTTTTCCTTCTTCCATTTGAAATGTCATTCCAAACATAACATTTAAATATATATAATTATTTTTTTTTCCCCCAAGGACTATTCTTTACAAGAATAAGCAATAATGCATTTTCAAGCCACTCTGGACACACATCCTAAAGCAGAATAAACACAAAAGAATATTTAACATTTTATTTATGATACCTTTCTTTTAGACTCAGAAATAAAACTGTGTCATATCTGAAACAGAGTGGAAGACCTTCCATCTGTTAGTTTTCCTAATATATTTACATAGTTGAAAAGGCTTCTGCTGAAAATTTTTCTTTTCCTAGAACATCAATTTAATTATGATTTTTTTTTTGTGAATTTTTCATTCTTCTTCAATCTTCTTCAATTGAATTTTCCTGAATATCACTTTAAAACTGAACACTTGAACATATGGGAATATAAATTGCTCACAATTTATATTCTCATAATTGTTCTGCTATACAATAAAGTCTTGCCTTGGAAGAACTGATATTTGAATCAGTTTTTAAGAGAGATACATTTTCTATCTACCATTAACTCCAGCATTATTATGAAATCTGAGCAATGAGTATTTCTAACTGTCAAAAGCAAGAAATCTGGAAATCTTTTTAGGGACAGGAGAGCACCTGGAGTGTCAGGGAGAAAGAAGACCCTGAAATAATACTGCCCAGAAAAAGGAGAGGCACAAGAGTGATTGTATGCATGAAGTGGCTGCTGGAAACTCAGAATGATATTTGTGTAACTAAAGTAAAATTATTATTTCATGTTGCTTTTTTTGTTAAAAATATATATTATAGTACTTTTTTTTAACTATTTTTTTGTTAAAAATATATCTTACAGGTACTTTCCTATGAAGAGGACAGGATGGCACACAGATGTTGCAGTAGAACTGTAGGAATGTCAATTGCCTATGAGATAGGACAGCTCAAAATCTATCTTATTTTACATAGGGTATATGGAGTATAAAAAAACCTGCATAGAAGACTACAGTGCAGCAAAGAATCCATTCATTCTCCAAGTTGTAGCTAATCTAGGTGTAACTAAGGGTACTCACTCAACATTTTTAACTGAAAATCCTTTAGAAAAGTCATATTTAGGCCTTTCTGAAAACTGGGAAATTACTGCAATGTGTGTGGACAATGGTTTGTATTTCTAGAGAACTATCCAGTCTAGTCAAAAGCAAGTTTCACCACAGCTTTACATTTTCTATAGCTATACAGTGAAGAGCCTTTCACAAAGGCCCTAGTGGCACTAATGATGCTATCCTTCCTTTTTGCTGAGCTGTCATTTCTCCTAATTATAATTTATATTGGCTTCTGCTACTTTCTGATATTAATACTGCCACATATATACATTAATTGTTAGGCAACACTATGCAGCTTATTCATAAGAGAATTTCATCCCCCTCAGCTTCCCTAAAGCCTTGAAATGCTGAAGGATGTCTTGAAAAGGTCCCTGCCTAATGCTCATTATCAGGAGAAGAGTTAGCTGTCCATAAAACCTTTAATTTTAAATATGCAAATATCTATTGTTTGGGCAAAATGGATAATTGAGCACCTAATTAGTGAATACCTGCTTGCACACACAATTAGCCAATTTGCAAGAACAGATGCTGGTTATGAATACAGCCAAACTAGTTGCAGTGGCATGTGACTTCCTTTCATTCTTCATATTTGAAGAACTTCTATGAAAGGCAAGATCTCTTTCAGAAAAAAAATAAAAATCTTTCCACTTTAGCTTATTTTGAGCCTTTGCAATTATTAGATTCCTTACCTTATTATAATGGATTTATTATTTTCCCATCCCAGAAGTAGATGGAAAACATCTGTTGCATTTTGTCACTTTAAGAGTATAATAAACACAATATACCTCTCTGGAACAAATTGTTGTTTAAGTAAATTTTGTTTGTGAAGAGAGGTAAAGAGCCAGATGTTCTGTTAATTAGTGTGAAACAGAAGTAGAGATTCCATAACTTTAGGTAATACTATGACTCTCTCATTTTGCTAATTTACTTTCTGATTTACAGAACTAAAGTTGCTTACTGCACTTTCATTACTTTCTTAAAAAAAATTAAACTTCAATGATGAAACAGCCTGATATTTAAGTTATTACTCCTAAATATTAAAATCAAATGTCATTTCCTGAGTCCAATGCTGCAAATACTATCTGCAGAATCTATTTCATATTTCAATTCATCTTTTCAAAACACATTAGTGGTTTTAATAAAGCTCCAAAAGAAACACATTACATTTTCCTTTGCATTTCTGTAAAGAAACTATACTGATAACTGTTAAGACCCTCTCATTTAAATTTCCATCTATAAAGGTATTCATAATGACCAAATAATATGAAAAGAAAGCACCATCTCCATCTGTGGCCTATTGTATCAAACTGAACCTCCAAACCACTGAACTTTCTGCTAATGTTCTGAAAGATTCATAGATATTAGGGGTTGGAAAGATGGGCTGCTGCTGAATACAGTTACCACAGGCTTAGAGATTGTAAGTCAAGATAAAAACCAGGTCAAATTCTCTAAACAGCTATGCTTACAAATGTCATTTTTCCAAGGATGGTCAACTGTAGTGATGCTATTCACATGTATAAATATGTTTATATTCAAGTGTAGCATTAAGGTCTGAGGTCACCTGCATACTATTTAGTTCAAAATTAAAATTCCCTTTGATTTATACCTAACAGCCTATTTTAAAATCAAGATTCATAGCATGGTTTGGGTTGGAAGGGACCTTAAAAATCATCTAGTTCCAAACCCCCTGTCATGGGTAGGGATGCCTCCCACTAGACCAGGTTGCTCAAAGCTCCATCCAGCCTGGCCTGGAACACTTCCAGGGACCCGCCATCCCCACCTTCTCTGAGCAACCTCTTCCAGTGTCTCTCCACTCTCACAGTAAAAGAATTTTCTGTCAATATCTAATCTAAATCTACCCTCTTTCAGTTTATTCACCTTGCCCTAGCACTAGACTCCCTGATGAAGAGTTCCCATGTTCCCTGGAGCCCCCCTTTGGGAAGGTGCTCTAAGATCTCCCTGGAGCCTTCTCTTCTCCAGGCTGAACAACCCCAGCTCCTTCAGGCTGACTTCATAGGGTAAGTGTCCCCTGGTCACTTTCATGGCTCTCATCTGCACCCACTCAACCAGGGCCATGTCTTCCTTACACTGGGGGCCTCAAGGCAGAAAGTTTTCTGCTAGTTACTATGTCTTTAATATCTTTAAAAGATGCATCTTTTAATTTTTGTCCAGATATTCAACAATTATTTTTTATTTGTCTTGTTTTTCTTTGAACTACACTAAAAGGTAAGTTAGGGCACATTGCTTGTCAAAAACTAGTTCTAGATTTCTTGAGTGATCATTGTAAACTGAAGATTGGGCTTTAACTATAGCTTTTAAAGGAATTTAATTGGAAGGCACATCATTACATACCATACATGACTAGACAGGAAGGGAGCACTTGTTTATCCTCAAATGAATCAGGGCCATTAGTTAGACTGCTGTTTACTCTGCAGGCAAGGATGAAAAAGAATAATTGAGTTGCATAGAAATAAACTTCTATCTTCTTGACTCTCCAGTAGCAAGTAATAGTGTGTGATTAAATCAACAGCTTCCTGTACTTACCTATATCAAATTAGATATTAGTTCATTCTACCTGCTCTGCAATAGCATTGCTTTAAATTATTTCCATATTAATATTAAGTTGGATAATTTGATGGTTGTGATATCTGTATCTTTTAAGGCATGGGATACTCAAATCTCATGCTGCAATTCCTGTAAAGAAATTGCCATGGGGAGTCCCTCCTGCCACTGCAGCCAGCATTGCACAGTGAGGCAGGTACACCCTTCTCTCTGCATTATCTGCTATTATCCATGGCAAGTGGCAAGATGCATCATTTAGGAGGCATTTAAGCACTCAAGCTGCAGCATAATATCACATTAGGACATGCTTTTCAGATGACTCCTGAAGGAACTGAAGGCTGGCCAAAAAACCAAAACGAAACACCAAACCACAAACAAAAAATAATAGAAAAAAAAAAGTTTGCCTTGAGACTTGCTGGACTTTATAAAACATTCATTTTATCTCTACTCTTGCATTACATAGTATTAACTGTGATGACAAAATAAAAGGACATTATGGCTACATTCAGGCCAAATTAGAGGCACAAAAGGGCGAGTTCACACTTCATCTTGTCCAAATGAATCAAATTCACATATGACTTCTTTCAGGGTTTTAGTAGGATTTTATCTTTTTTCTTGTTATATGAATACATTAGAGCTGACCTGTTCAAGTGTTTTATTTCCCCCTTTGATCAAGTCTTAGTCACTGGTTCTACACTACTGTTTTAATTTCAATATTATCCTCTGTATAGAGATACTGAACAATCCAACAATTTTGAAACTGAATATGACTCATGACAGAGAATTGCAAAAAGATGTGACAATGACTGAAAGCATTTGAATTTTTATTGTGATAGAAACTCACTTGATAATGGTGCCAATTTATAACATCTAAGAAAAATTTACTTTTTCTACTGGAAAGACCTACACTCTGTTGCAAGCTGGACTCAGTAAGTCAATCTCACTAGACTCATTAATTCAGTTATTATTTATGATATAGTAATGCACTAAAATGACTGTTCCCACACAATTATTCTTGCCAAAACAGTCTCCTGAAAAACAGGTTGCAGCTTGATCCAAGCAGCAGCTCCTTCCACTAGTCAAAACCCAGAACAGAGCAACTGTCCTGCAAACAGAAAGGTGTAATGCTGCAAGCTTGTCCATGGCATTTGCAGCCACTCATTTGCCATCTATGCCATTGGATGGATTTGAGCCTAGAAATGCTGGTTATAATTCCAGCATCCTTTTGTATAGAAAACACAAAGAAATCATCGTAGATGAGCCAGAAAAATCTTCATATAGGAAGCAGGACAAAATAAGAAAAGTATAACTGTATTGTTAGTATATTTAACACTGAGGTCAGCCCAACCTTTTTGCCAACCTATAAACCATTTTGAGAATAAATTCATGTTACTTTGCCTTGTGGCTGCTGTTGCTTCTAGTGGTTAATATGCTAATAGAGCAGCCCGTTTGGGAAGAGGATGCTCTTTAATTCGTGTTCTGTGTGGTAGGGGATTCCCCTCTGGAGGGCTGAGGGATGCCACAGCCACATCATGGAGGAAGTTACTCTGAGTGCCCAGCTGCTTCTGCTCCTCTACTTGAGCCACTTCTCCATTAGGGATGCACCAAAAGCCACAAGACACGAGAGCACCTTTGGCTCCCAGCTCTTCTGATCCTGGCTTCCTAACTCCTGAGGTTCAGAGGAGAAGTCCTGCAGCAGCTGACTGCCCCTTGGCATCCTCCTCAGGGAAGCCAGGCTGCTCCCATTGCCCCATCACCTCACCCTGCTGTGGGTGCAAATGGAGGAAGTCCATTTGAAAAGAGTTCCCAGGAACTCCCTTCCTGTTGTAAGGAGCTGGGATTGTAGCCATAGTGCTAAATTCAATGCTGGGACATTAGCAGCATAAAAAAATGCAATGAAATAATGTAAGCCATTGTCTTTGTCCAGGACCACTGTAAAGGGAAAGGAGTGTCAGAAATAATGCCAAGAAGTTAGCATAATATTCTTTCTTAATAACCTAAAATTATATCAATGATGTGGTTAGATGGATTATTAAAAAACCCTCACTGAAATTTAGCAGCATCCTTTAAAATAGGGTATCATCACCTAGTCCTCCTGCCAGCTAGCAAAGCTGGGTGAACATCCATTGGTTTATGGACTTGAAACAGAATCCTAAAACAGAAAGGTTGTTAGGAATCAAATGAGAATTTAGAGGCTTTGATTTTTTTTAAATTATTTTGTGAGTTGTAAATGCTTGTTTATATTATAAGGAAGCCAAAGAATTTATTTTTTTTTAGTATAAGCAACCAGTAACAAGAGTTGGCATTGCAGAAGTGCTGTGTGGAAAACTATTTTTTTGCATAATTGTTCCCTTCTCCTTTTGTTTAACTACAAGTCATTGCAGAAGAAACTGTACCTCTGCCTTCTGCAGTTTAAACCTTTCTGCACTAATGAGTCTAAGTGTCACAGCAGATTCTAATGAGCATCACTTGCTTTCATTTAACTCTATAGCTTGCCATTACACACTTTAGAAGATCTGTTGGTTTATTCATAGCAATCACTATATTTTTCATTGGATAGATACTCCTTTCCCTGTTGTGCCTTTCATTATTAAGCAAACTATGAAATGTAAATACTGGCCTCAAAATCCAGGGCAAAAATGCCCCCAGTCTTATTTGAAATGCAACCTCTTGTGTTGTAAATGATCTTAAAGATCTGTGCACAAAAACCTTGAAACTGTCTTCATTTATGAAAGAATGAGAAGGAAAGGGGGTAAAAAAATCAAGAAGGTGGCTCTCTATAACCCACTTGTCCAATTTCCCTTGTTAACAGAATTTCTTGTAGTTAATTTAAGCAGCAGGACTGCAATTATAAAAGCATCTATTAGCAACTATAAAGAATTGTCATATTCCCACCCAGGTTCTTAATACAAATTTTAAACACAGAAACAAATACATAACTGGTATTTAAATAAGTATTACTTCATACAAAACCCCCATATCTTTATAGAATTGACAGAACAACCATTTCTCCAAACCAGGTGTCATTTTTTCATACAATTTTATCTCATATCTGTGCCTGATTTAGGTTGAACAGCCTCTAAGTTAAGATAAATGCAGCCATTGTTTATATTTAAATCTTGATATTCTGAAGATGCATTTAATTTACTCCACAGTCACATCATCCTTGTACATAATCTGCCACAGATATCATATCCTAGAATATGTCCTGGAGTATTAAACCACCTCAACTAATTTGGTACTTTCAAGATCTTACCAATAAATGTTTTGGCTAAATGCTATTTGTGGTTTATTATGGTGTTTTAGTTCTATTACATAGCCATGCTCTGAGTACAAGACCCTCAAAAGCACAAGAACAATTTTCTTTTTTTTTTTTTTCTATATGATTACAGAATCTAGTGTGTAATAATGGAGATTATCCTTCCAGTTGCATTGGGTACTTCAAGTTAGAGGCAGAGAGGAAAACCATTTCATATTGTATATAGCAAATATATCATCTTGCAAGATAATATCTTAGAAGGCTTTTTGAACAGAAGAAAAATTCTGAAAATGAATTAAATAAAGAACTCTTAAATGTAATCCCTCCTTCTTTCCTTCCACCATACTTTTCTANATATATAATATATATACTAATATTATATTATTATATAAATGCACTCTTAACAAACCAAGACTGTCGTGCTATATTTTTAAAGAGACCCTGAGCTTTTAATCATGACAACTTTGCCAGACTGGCTCCACTAAGTCCAAGGTAACCCCAAACCTGCCAATTTGATACTAAAACTGCTGCTGTCAAAGCAAGCACTCTGACAGAACCACAGAAGTGCCAGCCAACCCATCTTTGTCCTCACACATCTGTTCCACTGTCAGCCACCCTGCCACACAGAATCCATCAGAGCTCAGGAGCTGGCAATCCATCAGTGTTTAAAGGGAAAATAACCAGCCTGGTAAGGGGAGGGGAGAGATAAATCACCCACAGGCTGCCAGCTGGGACAGAAGCCTTTTTCTGCTGGCAGTGTTGTACCCAAGGGGGTTAACATCTAATTAGGCTCTCTGCTCATTTAGTGGAGTACTAGTGAAGCAAGAATTATGTTCTTAAAGTATTTTGTGTTCTCAAAGGAACGAACTGGAGGCTAAAAGTCACTTATGGGGCCTTCAGGAAGGAACAGCCACACACGTGTGAAAAAATGGCCCTTAGTTCTAACAGCAGTTATAGTTCACATGTGAGGAAGTTTGGTCTAACAAGAGAACATGAAAACTTCCTTCAGAACAGTGAAAAATGATGTTAAATAGACATGCTACATCAGGCCAGAGGGGAACTTCAGTGAAATAGACCATGAAAATTCTCAAGTATTAATTTAGTTCAATTATCTTTATTATAAGTTTCATTATCATCTATAATAAGGAATAGTATCTATGTAATGGCATGATATTCAATTGAATTTATAAGAAATTTATTTAAAAAATTAATATTACTCTCAATTTCTTGAGAGAGGGGCCCCTTAAGAGGTTAAATCACATTTCACTATTTCCAGTTCAGTTCAGAGCAGAGGTAAACTACAGTTAATATGAAATGTTGCTCACTGACCATTGTAAAATGATTTGTCAGTCTCAGTCCAGGTCCTAATGGATAGATGTGTACCTCACAAAATCATCTGTAGTAATTGCTCCCCTGGGCCTTGATCTTGCAGATGTCTGCAGTTTTATGCACATAAAAATTGGTGTGAGCAACACCAATGACTCAAAGACTTTCTGGTTATACCTTATATTCACAGGCACACCTCATATTCATGCAGATCAGTGTATGAGCCTTGGCAGAATCATCAGAAAGGAAGATGAAAATGGAACTATCTTTTTGACTCTTCATGTGGGTCATCTAATTCTTAGTGGAGATGAACTATTTTTCTTATTTTCTTATTATTTTTTATTTAAAATAAATAAATATATAAATAAACCTATCAATTAGAAAGGCTACATTTTAAAAAGTGAATTGCTCGATGCAATTTTCAATGCTTCATCTCACCAAGTTATCCCTTTCATTTCCAAGACATGTGGCAGAAGCATTTACCATTTCATTAACTCATGGAGAGTGTGATAATGATGCCTCTCATCAAAGTCAGATTGACCAGTAAATGAAAACCCCTTACATATGTATGAATAATGATTAATGACCATTGGAGCAATAAACAGATTGCATTGCTCTGTGCAAGCCACAGGAGTAAGACAACCATTTTGTCACCATATCTGCATGTACATGAACAGATAAAAATCCATGTAAATGATCCTTAGGAGACTACAGGATATTCTACTGCAACTGCTCTGCTTTTGTAGTTTAGAGACAGCCTGCTAAATGAGATTATTACAACCTATGGGCAAACCAGAGATGGTTGTGCCTTGCTAGTGCTAAAGCAACAGCTACTGCCAGAATTTATTTTTTATTCTTTCCTTCTGCATACAGATGTCTCTTACACAAATTAAAACAATGTACCTTAAAAAAAATGAATGATTTTTCAAAAGAACCCCATCTCTTACACAGCTCTCAAAAAGTTGCAAAGCTATATTTTTTTCATGGACATATAATGGTTGTGCTTGATGATCTTAAAGGTGTCTTCCAACCAAAATGATTCTATAATTCTACATGTCTTACAAATCATGCATATTTACATTAGAGGTTCATTAAATAGCTTGTCAGATTCTCATCTCCTGCTACAGAGATAAATCCACCTTTTGGAAGACTATCCAGCAGAGCATAAAAAAAAGAAATTCTTCTCTTTCATAGATTCTTAGATTCATAGATATTAGGGGTTGGAAGGGACTTAGAAGATCATCTAGTCCAACCCCCCTGCCTGAGCAGGATCACCTAGACCAAGTCACCCAGGAACAGATCCAGGTGGGTCTTAAGTGTTTTTCTCACTTGGTAATTTAATTTCTTAGTTATTTTGAATAATAATTACTTCCCTATTCATCATTATCATGTTGCTCATAATTTAACATACCTCAGTTACCCAGATGTCTTCTCTTTCTGAGACTGAGGAGTCCTACCCTGCTTAGTTGCTTCTCATATATCATTCAACACCCTAATTGCTCTTCACCCCTTCTAATTAACTTATTAATGTGTTAAATGTGGTTTTTAGTTGGTGGCACATTACTGATTTTAATTATTGATTCATTATATCTAGGATTTTCACCTCTGAATTTTCTTTACTTCTCAGAGAAGCAATGTTACATTTTATGTTTATATTCTCAGAGTAGAATGAGTAAAAAACCCAAGAATTTGTAATATCAAAAGCAAAAAAACCCTAAAACTTGCAGAGGTGAACTCAAATGAACTGTATCATGAGTCATGCTGCAAATCAGATGACTGATGCATGTGCTTCTTTCCAAGATGCAGAAATAAGTCTCATATCTTAATCAGATGATAAATTATGATTCAGTTTTGAGTGGAAGCTTGTTTTTCTTCTTCCATGCTTTATAAATTTTCACAGCATTTTGCTGATAGTATCAGAAAATATTGTTATCCCTTGTGAGGCAGATGCATTACACAAACCACCAATTGAAGAACCAAGTAGTTTGGTTTAGCTGTTATTTTGACTGAATTTAGAGAAATAATTTGTTATTTTGAGGACTCAGCTGTCTGTCTGATCTTCAGCATCATTACTATTAAAGATAGCAAATAGTGCTTTGGAACCTGGCCAGTGGGGTCCAGCATCCCACTGAAGAAGCACAAAATAGCACCACACAGTAACACATTAACAGAATTACAGAACATACTATTTACTTGGCATGTTCTCAGCCACAAGTTTCAAGCTTTCTGATAGATAAAATATCTAATATGTCTAATGAAACAAGTGGTTGTTTCCCCTAGGATGGCAATACAATTAAAGTTCATAAAACACCATGAATATTGCAAGTAATAAAAATAGAAATATCAGTAATGATAGCACTGATTATTAACATCTTTACTGGAAAAAGTAATTGAAGAAAATCAAGGCATGGGGAAGGACAATGTTAGCAAGCAAAAAAAAAAAATAAATTGAAATTACTGAAAAAAAATCACCAAAAGAATGGTTAATCTCTGGTACCTCTGTAGTCTATTAGAGATTAGCCATTGGCTTGCACAGGGTCAGGAATTAATCCAGTAAAATTTAGAAACACTTGAGAAATGCATAAAGCATCCATTCCATTGCATGAGGATGGGTTTATTCTCCTCCAGGTTGTTCTGGTTTTATGCCCTCAGGAACAGACAGGCTACAGAGATCTAAGTTGATGTGACTTATTCCAGTAAGAAAACTTTAGAAGTACATCAGTGCAAAAATTCATAGCCTTTGAGTTATAGTCTCATCTAAACAAAACACCAAATAAAATCCACAGAAGTGGGATAAAACCTAACCTGAAATCAAACATTTTCTGTTTACTGTTTATTTCAATATTTCAAATAATTAGGAATGTAATTTACTATTTTATTAGGATAGATCCTAAAAATCTTAATCAAGGGTTGTTCCCTACTGTTCTAATCATTGTATCCTCACTCATACAGAGCTAAAAAAAAAAAAAAAAGCATGTATATAATCATTCCCAGATTCTGAATGAGACCACTTATAAATAATGGAAATGGATGTTACTTAGCATTTTATCTCTATATACATGCCATTATAATAAGACCTTTGTGACAAATTAAAAACAACATTTCCATAATCCAATGCATTTATGTTCAGGCTCAGCTTTGTTTTATCTGATCTAGTGAACTGTTCAAGAACTGGTGAGCAAAGGCTTTAATATCAGACCATGATTAGTGTTTCCTGCCTTCATGGTACATGGCCATAGGTAAAAGGTAACCTGTGTTCCTGATGCTTTGATACTCTCAGTCTGAAGATAAATTGATGCAGATTAAGTAACTTTATAGGCCTGTAAATTATAAACAAATAAAGGGGAAGAAATGTCAGTAGTCTAGCAGGAAAGAAGAATGAGGAGAAAAAAAAAAATCAGTAGGAATGAGACTTTTCCCTACAAAACTGAATGTTGACTGCTGCTCTATCTCTTTTATTGCCTTTTTATTGCACTAGGTAAAGTAAAAGCAGTAAATAATATGTGGATTAGTGGGAGTCAGAATCATAGAGTTTGTTGGAAGAGGGGTGTGAGGGGGTGCTAACTGCACCCTGACCTGGAACACAGAATAGATTCATTCTGTAGCAATATAGCTGGGTTGTAATTAATGAGCAAAGCCAAGCTAGTGATGATCCTGATGAATTCCAGCAGAATTCACCAGACCACACACAGTACAATTTGAACCTGGCTACATGATACACAGAGGACCACCCACAGATGTGCTGGGACTCCTTGGGAGACACCTTTCAAAGGGAATAATTGAGTTCAGATGAAAAGGAGACCAGAAATAGTTTTGTGCCCAGAAAAAAATCTATTGGTACCAAAGACATTGGGAAAAGCACTGGAGAAGGGTGAGCACTGCATAAGCACCTGGTTATCTACTGTGCAATTCCCATCAGCTGAACAAAAGACAGCAGCTATGTAGGAAAAGGAAAAAGGAAAAAAAAAAGGAAAAAGGAAAAAAAAAAGGAAAAAGGAAAAAAAAAGGAAAAAAGAAAAAAGAGACTGTCCAGCTGAATCCNAGAAAAAAGGAAAAAGAAAAAAGGAAAAAGAAAAAAGGAAAAAGAAAAAAGGAAAAAGAAAAAAGGAAAAAGAAAAAAGGAAAAAGAAAAAAGGAAAAAGAAAAAAGGAAAAAGAAAAAAGGAAAAAGAAAAAAGGAAAAAGAAAAAAGGAAAAAGAAAAAAGGAAAAAGAAAAAAGGAAAAAGAAAAAAGGAAAAAGAAAAAAGGAAAAAGAAAAAAGGAAAAAGAAAAAAGGAAAAAGAAAAAAGGAAAAAGAAAAAAGGAAAAAGAAAAAAGGAAAAAGAAAAAAGGAAAAAGAAAAAAGGAAAAAGAAAAAAGGAAAAAGAAAAAAGGAAAAAGAAAAAAGGAAAAAGAAAAAAGGAAAAAGAAAAAAGGAAAAAGAAAAAAGGAAAAAGAAAAAAGGAAAAAGAAAAAAGGAAAAAGAAAAAAGGAAAAAGAAAAAAGGAAAAAGAAAAAAGGAAAAAGAAAAAAGGAAAAAGAAAAAAGGAAAAAGAAAAAAGGAAAAAGAAAAACAAGGAAAGAGAAAAACAAGGAAAAATAAAAACAAGGAAAAATAAAAACAAGGAAAAGAAAAAAGGAAAAAGAAAAAAAAGGAAAAAGGAAAAAAAAGGAGGAACTGTTATTGCAAACAGAATGGAATTACCTCATTTGAAGAAATGAAAAGAACTGGGGTTTGTACAAGTGGGGAAAAAAGACCCAGAGGATGAATATTAAAGTATCAAGGCAATTTTCTCAAGTGACAGGTGATAGGTGAAGCCAAAGCTGCTGTCCTAGCACAGGGGTGGGTGGAAGGTGAGGACTCTAATCAGTTCAGTACTGTAATCTGGATGTCAATCTGGGGCACCAGAATGGCAGTCACCTACTAAGCTTGGAAGACTTAGAAGTGTACATTAAAAATATCTTTTCAAAGACAGCACTGGAGATAGCTGAGTGAATCATGTTTCAATCAATAAAGTGAGTGCATTTTTTTCCCATCAGGAAGATGAGATTTCATGGGCACTGCCCATCAGATGAAAAAGGAAAATCTCCTTCACACATCTTAAAAGCAGAAGTGGAAAGAGCATTTCTAGTATACAAGCCAAAGTTGCCATCACATGTTTTAACCATGATAACATCACAAAGATGGTACCTTCCTGTAACTATGCAATTGTTTGGGTAGTTGTTTGAAATAAAATCTTGAGATGATCACATTATTGTAGGCAAGTGCTGAGTTAGTTACTTACTGTGAGTAACAGTTCCTACAGACAATGCAGATGCACCAGCACATGATGAGTTTGGGCAGCACTGATTCCCATGTGCTCCTGTGGGGAAATAGTTCTGGTCTTAACAACTCTGTCCATTCACTGTCCTCTTGCAGTGCAGGATCCCAGGCAGGGCTGAAATCAAGCCCCTGGCAAGAGGCTGTTTCTTCTAGAAGGCTGAGGAAGACCACAGCTGTAAATTATTTTCAGTTTTTTGAAGTGACTCTCCTCATGTTTTCCTTCACTGGTATTTCTGAACTGTTCTGAGCAGTGGAGGCCATTATGAGGCACCTCACGTTCTCTGAAGCATCTCTTCAGGGCAGCTCCAAACAAGAATTCTCTGACACCTAGAAACCCTCAGGAGACAAAGACCACAATGTCCTTTCTGTGAGTTTCAGCTCATCTAAGTCCATTACCTAAGTGGCTTCTGTTTCAGCAGGTGCATTCAATCTCTCTCCAGTTCAATCAATAGGATCATTACATTTGCATCATTCTTCATGGTTAGGTTCATGCTGCTTGTAGTTGATAAAAGGTGAAATAACTGCTAGCAGACAAATCTGAGTAAATAAATACAGAACAAATTTGAACTGGCAGCAGCCATATGTACATTTATTTGACATGTATTGATTTACAACTCCTAGTAGGTTTTACAGTGTTGTCCAAAGCTATAAGCAGGCTGTGAAGAAAAGCATGATCTTTACATGTCACAAAGTTTACTGGAGTTCTTTTGTTTTTTACCCTAAAGCAAACATAATCAAGTGGAAACAGCTAAAAAACTTTTGGCTAGAGAGTTAAATATGTTGCTTATTAAGCCTTAAAAGCTTGCAGAAACAAAGAATAAAAGAAAGATCAATTCTTTATGTAAATTTAGTCTGAGGTATTAGTAACTAGAAGCCCTCAAAACTCTGAGCTGGGAGAAGATTCACAAATGCTAACTGGTACTGGCAAGGAGATACTCAGGCAGAGCACTGCTTGAGGATTCTCCATCTGCTTAAATTACCTAGACTAGATACAAGGTAGAATTTTTTTTTTGCAATGAAGGTGGTGAAACACTGGCACAGGTTGCCCAGAGAAGTGGTAAAATGGAAATATTCCAGGTCAGATTGGATGGGCTCTGAGCAATGTGATCTAATTAAAGATGTCCTTGCTCACTGCAGGGCAGTTGGACTAAATTAACTTTAAAGGTCCCTTCCAATCCAAACTATTCCATGAAAACTGGCTTATTAGAAAGGCCTTTCTGACAAGACAAATCCTTTCACTGTGGGAATCATTTTCACACATTATGACCAATTTCCTAATTCACAGATGTTGAAACAGCCTTTCCCATGCACTACAATTTCACTTTTCAAACAGCACATATGGCTGCACTCAAAACCTATTTAGCAGATCACATACTGATGCCTGAAATCATGATTTTTTTTCATTGAAAAAAAATTTTCATTGCAAAAGAGATTTCATGAAACCATGAAATCTTTTTTTCTAAGCCTTATACCCCTCTGTACACTTTTGGTGGCCATCCATTGCATGTTACCTATAATCTCTGTTTTACTGGGGGAATGTAGCCCATTCTCATCCAGACTCCAGTCTGACCACTACTAGACCAGTTAAAACCATCATCTATATATGCTCAGCCATGCTAGTGGCATTAAACTTCTCCAAACCTTCAAAGCTGTCTACTGGATTTTTAAAGATACACAAAACATGATTCTTGTCATGAGGAAAACTAGATTTGCAGCAAATTGATTTTAAGCAGACATGTTTGATAACCCAGGGTATAGTAACTTTGGTTATCTGCCCTTCTAAAAGAGATTGGTAAATCCTACCTTCATCACAACTATAATTTTCAAAGCAAATATTGGAAGCAAAGGTTATTTTTGTAGCTTACTTGGCACTTCTAGTGCAGTCCTGAAGAACCCAGAAGCCTGCTGGAAAAGACTGATTTTCTGTCTTTCCCTTTCTCTTCCACTTTCCCCTTGCTTTTCCTTTCCTCTCTTCAGCCATAGGGATACAGAAGTCAATATGAAATATAGGATTATAACCCTGGTTTCTGTGTCCTTTGAAAGAAAGGGAAAGAGATGAAAAAAGCACCCTTGGTAGTTTAAAAGCTTAACTTCCTCCGAGTCAAAAGTCAAGTAATTTTTCACTTCATTTTAGTATTTTTTTTTCTGCATGACACTATACATATGCTGATGATTTTCACATTTGATGTCAGAGAGTATTGTGTGGTTGAGAGATTATAGCTAGCTCATTCTGTCTGGCCCTGTGCTCCTTACCTCTTGAGCCATCTATCTGCTTGCAGGTGTCAGCTAGCACAAATCAAGTGTCAAGAGTGTACATTTGGGAATAAAAATGAAGACAGAAAGGCAACTTTTCAGCCTGACCATATTGATAGCAAAAGCTATGTCATTACTAGAGATTCATGAGGTGGACCTGAAATAAGATATTAAATCAATGTGCTGCTGTAATATATGAATAGGGCTCCTACCAACACCCCTGCTTCTCAGATACTCACTTCTGAGTTCTCTGCTGCACTCACATACACATGAACAATTCAGACCATTTTCTTGCTAGCCTGCTAGCATTTGTGCATATGGGGCTCTCTGGCATAAATGATGGAATAAATTGTGCAGAAGGCTGCCCAGATTGACTCCTGAGCCTCAAACCAGGTGGAAAAGTCCTAAAGGAAAGATAGAGGAGTTAATACTAAATTTGTACCAAACTATTTTAGTAGTATATGGGAATATTTTCAAGTGCAAGAGGATTTTCTTGGTGTTGATCAAATTACAGAAAAATGGAACAGTAGCAAAAAAATGTTTATTTTTTTATTATACCAATTCTGTTGTGTTCTTGAAGCCAGTGAGAGACCAAGTCATCATCACTCTCCCAACTTCCCAAATGCAGGAAAATAGATACTTTCAGGGGCTTAGGAAACTTATACCTATGTCATTACTTTTCCCAAATGTATGTACAAATGTGTTGTGGTTTTTTTAAGGTTAAATACATTTGAATGCTTAAAGGTCAGAAGCTCCATGTGTTGTTCAAGTCTCCCCCTGGGGCATATACAGGTATAAAAGCCTCTTAGTAACAGGTTTAACTCTACATACAACCTATTTGATTAAAGATAGTCAAGCCACACATCAGAAATAAAGCTAGAATCTCCTTGCTTGCATTTATGTTTTCCTCTTCAAACCTCATCTACATGTTCTTCTTCAAAAGAAAGGTGATAATATGGAAAGAGGAAAAATAGAGGCTATTTTCCCCTGAAAGTCCTGGAAAAATACTGCAATGAGTGAGCTGCAGTGCTTATATAGCATCAAAATTATGAAGGGGCAAATATTATGTTCCTACAGAATATAATAATGCAGAATTTAAGGTTTGTGCACATGTAATGAAAAAAGAGAAACTATAAAGTGTACACTGCAGAATACCATGGAGTGTTGCAAGAATGACAGTTATCAGTAGCTGTGCCATAGAGCAGTAATACATCAGTCATAAAAGACTTGATGTTTTATTCATGCAAAATAACTCAGTGCACAGTCCTATCATGAGAAAATACACAGCAATGAAAGGATCTGTGACAAATTATATCCAAGTATTAAATGTGTCTAAAAATATTGGCATTTTTTTTTCTACCAGAATACCATTCAGATCAGCAATTCTGAAAAACAGAGAATACTTTACAGGAGGAAAAAAAATTATGTTCCAAAATGATAGATTTTTAAAAATCCAAACAGACCAAATTAATACAGTGGAA
>VYZU01010178.1:61672-76880 GCA_013401355.1 Ceyx cyanopectus
ATATAAAATTTTTTACATTTAGTACATTTTTTACATTTTTAGTACAAGCAAGGTTTGCTTGTATTTCTTTAATTTCTCCAGAAGAAAACCATGGGAATCAACAACCTTTTGGGTGTTCTCATGAACTAGTGATAGAAATTTTTAAAAATTATGTTTACAACATGGCAGCATAACTATTCCCTGGGCTGCTAAAGATGGAGGAAGAACATGATATAAAAACTACAATAGTTCTGCAAAGCCTGCTTTTCCTCATATATAAAAAAAAAAAAGACAACCAACCAACCAAAAAAAGCAGTGATGTAACAATGAACCTAAAGTAATTACAGGATTTCTTAAGGATTATGAAGGAAGGATTAAAGATTTCTCTCCCATCAGCAACAGGCACCAAGCACAGTCCTCCATACTGCTGTATTATACTTTAGATTAGATTTTCACATTCTTTTTCTTTGGTTGTGTTGTTTGTTTCTCTGAACTTTGAGATAAACACGAGTTCTGTACCTAGTTGCACCCAGACAGTGCCCCATCCATTTTTAGCCTGGTAGGCTATCTGCATAAACAAGGTTTATGCAATCACCCTGTCTCTCTGGCTGGGCCCCAACTTCTGATAACTTTGAAAGTGTTAGCCAAGTTTCTATTAAAATAGAAAGCCTGGCAGAGGAGACAGCAGGGAATATAAACATTTAGGAGGTAAAACCTAATGACTTTCTATGCAGAAGTACAAACTGCACTCATTTAATGATCCAGGAGAACTAAGAGCTTCTGTTACTTGAAGCTGTCCCATAATTCAGTCCAAAGGTGATATCTCAGCTTCTCTCTTTGTGCCACCCAACTATTTCCATTTCATACCCCTCCTACTAGCACTAGAATTTACCTCTATGAGGCATTTCTGACCTGATTGAGTTCTGTGTCTGCATTTAAGCATTCAACCTTCATCTAGATATAATCTATTCAGTTCCTGAAACAGCAGTATTTGATGATGTGCAATCTGTACTTCTCTACTGCAAAATATGCTTTCCATAATCACAGGATCCCTGTCTTGAGTTGTCCAAGCTCAGTGGCCCATTCCAGTGACACTAAGTAACTCATAACATATTTAAGCACTTCTAATGTATATACTTCTTATCACACATTTTTCATGTTTTTCAGGCCTATACTATTGTTTATTCTCAGTTTTCACCACATTACTTTAGTCTGTAGCAAATAAAATACATTTAAGGTGAGCTTGAGGATTTATGGGTGAGCCAGATTTCAATTTCCCTTTCCAAAATGTTATCTCTGATGTATATTTTCCAAGTGAAAATAACACAAAGAAAACAGATAACCAGAGCAATGTCCTCTTCCATCATGACAGCTTTAAAGGGAAAAAAAACCAAAACAAATCAAAACCATTCTGTTTGTGTCAAAGCTGATCTCTGCTGATCATTCCCTGGATCTACAGCCAGGTGCCAGGGACTCTGCCCTGGCCTTGTGAGCATCCTGAGATGTCATAGAATCATAGTTTTGGTTGGAAGAGACTTTTAAGATCATCAAGTCCAACCGTTCACCATCACTGCCAGGGTCCCTAAACCATGTCTCCCAGCACCACATCCACAGGGTTTTTAAACACTTTAGGGATGGGGACTCCACCACCTCCCTGGGCAGCCCATTCCAATGCCTAACCACCCCCTCTGGAAAGAAATTTTTCCTGATATCCAACCTAAACTTCCCTTGGTGCAACTTGAAGAGGGTCGTAAGGGTCTTGCTCCCTTACTTGCTCCCTCAGGACTTACCCCCTTTGACACACGGTGTAAATCCCAGGGTTTCTCCCAGCCCGACGCATCCCCGAAGCTGGGATGAGACTCCCAAACAGGGCAGAGCTTCTCCCTGGTCCCCCAGCCGCCTTCACCCCGAGCTGGGCGGCTCTTTTCCCTTTGGTGCTCCCATCCCCACGGCGGCGGTGGTTTCAGGGACCAGCGGCAGGCACCTGAAAGCAGCAACCACAAGTTAATCGCTTCTAATGATCTTCCTTTTTGTCTGGCCAAGTGCTCGGTAAACATCGTGCTGCCCGTGCCCTGAATAAACATTAGCCGTACAAACAACCCCGGAGGTGGGAGCTGAGCCCTAAAGTGGCCGAGGCAGCGGCAGAGTCCCCCCTGTGCTGAGCTGTGGAGCAGCCCCCCTCCCACAGTGCACAGAGCCTTATTTCCACCGAAGGTATCGACAGACAAATATCATGGTGGTTGTGAAGGAAGCACAAAGTAAACTCAAGTCACCGAAGGAAAAATCCCCACCCTTTTCAAGTGGTTAATGCAACGCAGAAAAGGGGGAGAGCAGCAGCGAATGATGGCTGAAGGAGAAACTTGTGGAGCAAACCCACCCTGCCCTCCGTCCAGTGGCCACGGAGAGGGGCTGCTCCTCCATCTCCCCATTGGGCTGCTCCTCCATCTCCCCATTGGGCTGCTCCTCCATCTCCCCATTGGGCTGCTCCTCCATCTCCCCATTGGGCTGCTCCTCCATCTCCCCATTGGGCTGCTCCTCCATCTCCCCATTGGGCTGCTCCTCCATCTCCCCATTGGGCTGCTCCTCCATCTCCCCCAGTGCCCTGTCCTGACTCTGCAGCCTAGGTTGCAAGAGCACCCTGCGTTTCTCTGCCTGGGCACAGCTTCGGGATGGCAGCTTCGGTGCAATTCCCGAGCCTCCCACAGACCAGAAGGGAGGACGGGTGGGCGCTGCGGGCAGAACCACTCCAGCCCAACCTAGGCCAGCAGCAGCAGCAACAGCAACCAGCGGCTCCAAGAGCAGCGCTTAAAAGCCCGGCCCCAGCTCCGCCCCCACCCGCCCTGCGCCTGCGCATTCTCCAGCCCCGGCTTTATCAGCGGGGCTGCTACGCTGCAGTTGGAGCTTGTGGTTGTTGTGTCCGGAGCGGGTCGCTTTCCCCGGCCCTGCCCCGTCTGGCAGCCCGCGGAGCCCACGCCGCAGGTGGGAAGGGGAAGCGAGGGGCGGCGGCGCGGGCCTGGGGCGGGAGCGGAGCCGAGCGCGGCCTGGGGCTGTGGTGGAGCTGGGCGCCGGGCGGGGGCCGCGGCGGTGCTTCGTGGGCCTCGGTGAGGCCTCCCAGAGGCCTGTGCAGCCCCGCGGCGAGGCCTTGGTTACCGCCGGGCGGCCGCGGCGGCAGCTTGAGGCTTATTCATGCCGAGACCTTTCCCCCGACCTCGGGGCAGCGGCGCAGCTCGCCGGGCCCCGTTCCCTGCTCGCCGGCTGGGAACTTCGCTGTGTTCCTGAGAGCAGCCGCCGCTCTGGCTTGACAGGCCAGGAAATCCGCTCATCTCGGGGAGGCTTTTTTTTTTTGTCAGCGCCAACCCGACCGAGCAGGCTGTGTCTGAGAGGTGCATCTGAAAGGGGTCGTGAAAGGAAGCGCTGGAGATGCTCGCCCGTGCTGAGCGAGGTTGTGGCTGCCAGGTCATGCCTTCATCTTGCACTTTTCTTCTTTTGGAGGAGTTTGCATCATTCGTGATTAAGCCACAGCTGATGGATCTGAATATGGTCGTGCTTAAAAATCTGTTTTGAAAAATACGTAGTCTGTGTATAAATGGTAAGAGCACCACTGGAAGTCTGTGGAGGAGTGTAACAGTCTAGTCTAATCTAGTTAGAAGCAGATAACTCCAGATGTGGTGGTTCTGTTGCCTGGAGCATTGTTTGGGTTTTGAATCATAGAATGTTTAGGCTGGAAGGGACCTCTAAAGATCATCCAGTGCAGCCCCCCCTCAGTGAGCAGAGACACCCTCAACTAGCCCAGGCTGCTCAGAGCCTTGGCCAACCTCATCTGGAATAGCTCCAGATATTTTGTCTATGTTCTGTCATGCTGCAGCTGCAGTGCCATAGCAAGCTGAAGGGTACAGTTTTTTAAAAACAGCTGCTTATCACAACTTTTTGAATTTACCAAACCCTTGTTAACAGACTGGGAATTCAAGGAAACTCCAGATGAGTCCAAGGAGACCAGAGTGGACACATGTTCTAAAGGAGACATGAGTCAGAGCTGAGCTGTTAAGGAAGTAGTGTTTATGGCTTTGGTGACAGTACAGAGGCTCTCATATAAGAAGGTGATATATTCTTAGAACTACTACTGTTGTGCCATAATCACTGGATAAAAGAACCAAGTGCTTTTGAGTTTTGGTCATTTCTGATAAGGTTCAGAGCTTGGTTGGAATGTTGGAGGAATGCATTTCACTTGAAGGTAGTTGTTTTGTTTTCTCACTTGTGAATTGAGACTAAGTCTCTGGCAGTAGAGGAACAATATTGAATTCTGATTATTGAAGCTCAGGTACAGTTGACATTGGGTGATACATCTGAATTAGTGTTTTAATTGAAATAAAGGGTGTGCTCTGGAAATGAGCTCCCAGTTATTGCATGCTGCAGTGTTTATGTTTATATCATGTTTATGTCACAGTGTGGCCTGTGAGAGTGAGCTCTGCCTTTTGGAAAACCCTAAAACTAGAAGATGAACATCAGTTGACTAGACTGACACCCACTCCCAAGAGCTAGTATGAAGTAAACACACTGAACATCTATAGTATAGATGTGGGATCCTCAAGAGCTGGTTTTTTCCAAGGGAGTTGCTGTTTGTTCTCTATTTAGCTGTTAATATGGACATAGCTTGAGAACACCATGTCAGGTAGGTAAGTTGATTACAGTTGTAGCAGAAGAGCACCAGGGATTGATCCCTAAGCTTTCAGAGCTATAACTCTGGTAACTATTGCCTAAGCTGCAAGACTCAAGTTTCATAGCTGTAGGTCAACTACAAGGAGAACAGTAAACAAAAACCTCACGTGGACTAATTGTATTGTCAACAGCTTTTTTCAGATTATTTTTTTTTCCAGTAGCTCAGTAGTTTTGATTTTCAGTCCAATTTTTTTCCATTTTTCCATTGAAGTTTTGCATACTATTTTTAAATATTATTATTATTAAATACTATTTTTAAATCATTCTTTTCCTCAAGACATAGGTGAACTGAGTGAAAGCTGGTTGACTTTCAAGGATCATCTCCTCCAAGCTCAAAGGCATTGCATCCCTAAAAGGAAGAAAGCAGGCAAAAAACACCAGGAGACCTACATGGATAAACAGAGAACTCCTGGCAAAAATCAAATATAAAAGGGGAACACCCAAAGCATGAAAGCAGGGATTGGTAACCTGGGAGGATCACTAGGAAGTTGCTTCTCTAATCAGAGACCAGGTTAGAAAAGCTAAGGCCAGAGGTATTAGAAATAACAGAAAAGGATTTTATAGATAAGTAAGAGAAAAAGAAAAATGAGAGAATGTGGAGCCTTTCTGGAAGGATACTGGTGTCCTGGTGACTGAGGATGTGGAGAAGGCTGAAGTATTCAAGTTTTTTTGCCTCAGTCTTCCCTGGTGACCACTCAAACCACACCACCCAAAAGACCTCTGTTTCTGGCTTGGAAATCAGTAGCTGATGCTGTGTTCTCAAAGCAAGTCCAGACCAACAGTTGCCTGAGGCAGAGAAATAAACACAAACCATGTTTGAATTGTGCTTCCTGAAAACTTCCTTTTGCCTTTTCTTTCAGACATGGGCAAATCACTTTCTCACCTGCCTATGCACACATCCAAGGAAGATGGCTATGATGGAGTCACAGCAGCTGATAACATGAGGAACAGGTTGGTTCACTCAGAGTCCCACAGTGAAGACAGCAGGTGTGGGGATGTATCCCAGTTTCCCTATGTGGAATTTACTGGCAGAGACAGTGTCACCTGCCCAACGTGCCAGGGAACAGGAAGAATTCCACGAGGTAAGTTGTATTTCTTTCTTTTTTAACCTATAAATTTACCTCATAAGGATGTGTAGTTGTAACTAATAACCTGTAACTAATAACCTTTCTCCTCAGGGTCAAGTTTTTTCATCCTTTTTGACTCTTTAGTACTGAGCATTGTGTTGTGTGATGACACTGGATGAAACAAATTGAGCCAGCATTGACTTGCCTTTTTAGTCTTCTTCTGCCTGTAGAATTCTAGTATTTCTTGCTTTTCAGATTTAAATTTACCTGTATCAATAGCCTTTGGAAGTTGATTTTTTTTAAACTATTTGAATCACTATTTAACTGCAAAAATAGCTGCAAATACAGATAGTGTTAAAAGTATTGCTAGGAATGGGGAGAAAAAGAGTGTAGGTCTCATAGTTGAGCTTTTTTTTTAATTTAAAAATTAGAATTCCTAAAAATAAGGTTACTTATCTAAAGTCTTGTGAAGATCAGTGTCTCCACCTCATCTCCAACCCTATACTTCCTAATTGTATTTTTAAATAACTTACCACACTGAAATCATGTGTGAGAGGGTTAATAGCTGGCATGATATTCAGTTCTTCATGTGACATAATAGTTTGGGTATAGTTCACAGCTGGGGGAGAATCTGTTTATTTAAAGCCAGACACTGAATACCAACTCTCAAAAATGTTTGTTTGAAAAATACAGTTTAAAAACAATATCCTTCTGCAGGGTGACTACATAGGATGGCCCTTGTCTTTCTGCTGCTGGAAAAGAATACTTTCAATACAGATTTTGGGTTGGTTTTTTGGGTTGGTTTTTTTTTAGGTAAAAATGCTGAATTATCAAGTTTTTAATCACTTAAATTCTGTATTTACTGAACATCATCCAGAGCTGTAACTTTAAGCTACTGTTGTTCAGGCTGCTGTTTGGAAGAGCTCTGTAGGATATTGGTATCCAGTGTATGGATCTTTTTAAAGGGTATGGGGAAAATTGAAAACCTGTTTGTTGTGTACTGGTGAGGAACTGAAAACCTTTTACCTGATCACATATGGCAACACATGATTCTTCTTGTTGATTTTCAAATAAACCTTATTTCTACTCTTTGGAAGAGTGCATGTAGAAGACCTTCTCATTCAGCCCTTACTGCCAAAGCTCTCAATGTTTGTCCCCTGGTTTTATATGAGAGAACTGGAAGCTGTTATGTGCCTCTTTCTGGGTTGAAATTGTGCCAGAGGTGTTTCCTGTGCATGGATGCAGCACAGAGGCAGAAATTACTGCTGATGCTGGTCTTTTTTTTTCTCTTACTGTTGTCCAAGCTGAATAAAGAAGTATTCTACTTGGGCCATTATCTGGAATTTAAATGTTTGTCTTTAGCCTTTATTCTTTGGTGAAATTAAGTTAAAATGTGCTCTCTCTGTTTGAAGTAACTGCAACAATACTTTGTTGAAATTCTGAAAGGGTGTTTTTGTTTTCAGGGCAGGAAAATCAGCTGGTAGCATTAATTCCATACAGTGATCAGAGACTGAGACCAAGAAGAACGTAAGTTAATTATTTGTGATACATAAATCTGCAGCTAATTTTTATTCTCTAGTCAATAATTGAGCCAAAATCACTGGTAGGCTTTACTACACTGAGTATTGAAAGAACTCCTCTGATGAGTAGTATCAGACTTAACTGCTAACTCTTGGAGAGTTATTTATTAATAGGTGTGCATACTCCCATTGTACTATGTCATCAGCCAACTGATACTGTAGGCTCTCCTCATGTAGAGTTCATCTGAATGTCTGCAGTAATTATGCAAATATTTATCAATCTCTGTAGCATTTTAATTGATGTAAACAGTTAAATCTTCAGTGTAAAATGGTAAGTTCTTTGGGCCACTACTGCTAAGTTTCTACTGTGTAGAAATTAATTTGTAAAGCTTTGAGCAGTTAGCAAAATGAAGCATTTTATCATTCTGATGTAGCATGGTGGTTTTCTAGCATCTACTTAAAGGTTTAATTCCAGTTCTCAGGGTTTCTTGTTCTGACACTTTTTGGTTGTTTCTATACTTAAATATCTGGATGCTTGTGTAGTAAAGAGAAATGAATGCCAGGGGAAAAAGCTAAACCACTAACTTCACATAATACTCTTCTTGACCATATATCTGATGAATAATGGCACAAATTTGAAACCTATTACACAGAATATTTGGGTGTTGGAAGGAACCTCTGGAGATCTAGTCCAACCCCCATGGCAAAGCAGTTTGACCCATAGCAGGTTGCTCAGAAACACAGCAAGGCAAGTTTTGAGTCCAGAGAAGATAACTTGACCTTCCTTTGCTGCCTAGTCCAGTGCTCAGTCACCCTCAGAGTTTTGGGTGGAACTTCCTGTGTTCCAGCTTGTGCTTACTGCCCCTTGAACTCTCACTGGGCAGCACTGGAAGGAAACACTACTTTGGTGTTCTGGTTTTGAGAAAGCTGTAGTAGAGCCTTTTATTTGTGTTATTTTATTATCATAAATGCACACGCTCCAGTTATATGAGGTTAATTGTGGATTTCCTGTTCCTTAGCAGGAATCTTAACACTGTTCCTGAAAGTTTTTTATGACCAAGAGTCCTGTGGAAGTCATAAAAGTGTTTTATTCTTTCTGTATGTGTTGTGCAAGAATCCTGCAGGATGACAAACAGTCATAAATAGATTAAGAGGAAGTGATTCTGTTTAGAAACACAAAAATACTTACCTCTTCCACTTTCCTCTTTTAAGTTACAGATGTTGGGACAACCACATTTTGCAACTTGATTTCTGGTGTGCATACAAGAGTAAATTCTGAGTCATAGATGTGAGGTGGAAGCTAATGGAAGCTAGAAATAGACTGAGCTAGTTGCGTTGAGTAGTCAGGCTCCTTATCACTTCGATAACAATGTTTTCTATGCTTTTTTTTTGTTGTTGTTGCCTTCCTCCCCCCTCTCCAGAAAGCTCTATGTGACTGCTTCTGTGATTGTTTGCTTGCTGCTCTCTGGGCTGGCTGTGTTCTTCTTGTTTCCACGCTCAATTGATGTGGAGTATGTTGGTGTGAAGTCAGTGTATGTCAACTACGAGCAGAGCAGGCGCATCATCTATCTCAACATCACGGTAAGGATGCCCCCCCCCCTGGGTATTTCTAAGGGGTAAATGCACCAGGAGGGACTGATGGGACAGCTTAGCAGACATGGAAATTGTTGGGGTAGCTGGAAAGCTTGGTTAGTGCCTTAAGGAGAAGCTGATGCAGTGATCAAGTGGACCAGCTGGTTCCTGTAGCTAATAGAGGTGGACTTGCAAGCTGCTGTTTGGGTCTTCTGTTTTCATGGGAACAGAGACTTTGGAGTTCTATGCATTAGTTTTGGAATATGAAAGTGGGGGTGTGTGGGTGGGTGAGTGGGTCTGTGGCTGGGTCTGTGGGTTATGAAATTCTCCTCTGGTATTCTGCATCTGTCAAAACTGGGTTGGAGGAAAAATGATTTCTTAACCACCATAAAACTTAGAGGACTTCTTCCCACATGCTTCCTGACTTCTGGGCAATGCAGTCAATACAGGATTGCTTGAAGATTTGTGATGGAGTTCCTAATTTTAAACAAAGCAGGCACAGTAAAGAGAGTCCTGTGATAGCCCAATTTCCTGGAAGGAATAATGGGGTATAGATTTGTTGATTCCAAATGTATACTCATCAAGATGCACAGCATGGATGGCTCTTAGTGTGTAGTGTTTATTATTTGTCTTTTTTTTTTTTCAGAACACACTAAATATAACAAACAACAACTATTACTCTGTTGAAGTGGCAAATATCACAGCCCAAGTTCAGTTTTCAAAAACAGTTATTGGCAAAGCAAGGCTAAACAACATCACCAACATTGGTCCTCTGGATATGAAACAGGTAAATAGGACAGGCTTTCCAAGTTGAATACATGCTAATATTGAAATCTATTAATTTGTGTTTTGATATGGTGTTTTTGTTTGGTTTGTTTTTAGATTGACTATATGGTGCCCACAGTCATCCAGGATGAGATGAGCTACATGTTGTAAGTGTACTTGCCTCTCAATATCACATGGGTCTCAGTAAAAATTGCAGTGGTGCTAAAAATTACTTTTTGTCAAAGTCAGCAGAAACCTCTTGGCAGAGATGTGGCATTTTCTTTGTGTGAGTGTAATGGTACTGAAATAGTTAAACCATGAGCACTTCAATAGTTTCATACTATATATCTATGATTCTATGATACTGGGGCTTGCTGCACCTGGTTCTTGGCCCTTTGAATAGTGTCTTTGTCCCAGTGTTTTAGTCCCTGGCAGTAGCTGGAACCTGCTGCTTTGGAGGGTGAAAGTGCAGGTGTGTTTCAATAACTTCTCTAGAAGCTTTCCCACTAATTTAGCTGGGGGTAGAGGGAGAGATTTTCTACCTTTGGGGTGGGAGAGAANTGGCAAAGCAGTTTGACCCATAGCAGGTTGCTCAGAAACACAGCAAGGCAAGTTTTGAGTCCAGAGAAGATAACTTGACCTTCCTTTGCTGCCTAGTCCAGTGCTCAGTCACCCTCAGAGTTTTGGGTGGAACTTCCTGTGTTCCAGCTTGTGCTTACTGCCCCTTGAACTCTCACTGGGCAGCACTGGAAGGAAACACTACTTTGGTGTTCTGGTTTTGAGAAAGCTGTAGTAGAGCCTTTTATTTGTGTTATTTTATTATCATAAATGCACACGCTCCAGTTATATGAGGTTAATTGTGGATTTCCTGTTCCTTAGCAGGAATCTTAACACTGTTCCTGAAAGTTTTTTATGACCAAGAGTCCTGTGGAAGTCATAAAAGTGTTTTATTCTTTCTGTATGTGTTGTGCAAGAATCCTGCAGGATGACAAACAGTCATAAATAGATTAAGAGGAAGTGATTCTGTTTAGAAACACAAAAATACTTACCTCTTCCACTTTCCTCTTTTAAGTTACAGATGTTGGGACAACCACATTTTGCAACTTGATTTCTGGTGTGCATACAAGAGTAAATTCTGAGTCATAGATGTGAGGTGGAAGCTAATGGAAGCTAGAAATAGACTGAGCTAGTTGCGTTGAGTAGTCAGGCTCCTTATCACTTCGATAACAATGTTTTCTATGCTTTTTTTTTGTTGTTGTTGCCTTCCTCCCCCCTCTCCAGAAAGCTCTATGTGACTGCTTCTGTGATTGTTTGCTTGCTGCTCTCTGGGCTGGCTGTGTTCTTCTTGTTTCCACGCTCAATTGATGTGGAGTATGTTGGTGTGAAGTCAGTGTATGTCAACTACGAGCAGAGCAGGCGCATCATCTATCTCAACATCACGGTAAGGATGCCCCCCCCCCTGGGTATTTCTAAGGGGTAAATGCACCAGGAGGGACTGATGGGACAGCTTAGCAGACATGGAAATTGTTGGGGTAGCTGGAAAGCTTGGTTAGTGCCTTAAGGAGAAGCTGATGCAGTGATCAAGTGGACCAGCTGGTTCCTGTAGCTAATAGAGGTGGACTTGCAAGCTGCTGTTTGGGTCTTCTGTTTTCATGGGAACAGAGACTTTGGAGTTCTATGCATTAGTTTTGGAATATGAAAGTGGGGGTGTGTGGGTGGGTGAGTGGGTCTGTGGCTGGGTCTGTGGGTTATGAAATTCTCCTCTGGTATTCTGCATCTGTCAAAACTGGGTTGGAGGAAAAATGATTTCTTAACCACCATAAAACTTAGAGGACTTCTTCCCACATGCTTCCTGACTTCTGGGCAATGCAGTCAATACAGGATTGCTTGAAGATTTGTGATGGAGTTCCTAATTTTAAACAAAGCAGGCACAGTAAAGAGAGTCCTGTGATAGCCCAATTTCCTGGAAGGAATAATGGGGTATAGATTTGTTGATTCCAAATGTATACTCATCAAGATGCACAGCATGGATGGCTCTTAGTGTGTAGTGTTTATTATTTGTCTTTTTTTTTTTTCAGAACACACTAAATATAACAAACAACAACTATTACTCTGTTGAAGTGGCAAATATCACAGCCCAAGTTCAGTTTTCAAAAACAGTTATTGGCAAAGCAAGGCTAAACAACATCACCAACATTGGTCCTCTGGATATGAAACAGGTAAATAGGACAGGCTTTCCAAGTTGAATACATGCTAATATTGAAATCTATTAATTTGTGTTTTGATATGGTGTTTTTGTTTGGTTTGTTTTTAGATTGACTATATGGTGCCCACAGTCATCCAGGATGAGATGAGCTACATGTTGTAAGTGTACTTGCCTCTCAATATCACATGGGTCTCAGTAAAAATTGCAGTGGTGCTAAAAATTACTTTTTGTCAAAGTCAGCAGAAACCTCTTGGCAGAGATGTGGCATTTTCTTTGTGTGAGTGTAATGGTACTGAAATAGTTAAACCATGAGCACTTCAATAGTTTCATACTATATATCTATGATTCTATGATACTGGGGCTTGCTGCACCTGGTTCTTGGCCCTTTGAATAGTGTCTTTGTCCCAGTGTTTTAGTCCCTGGCAGTAGCTGGAACCTGCTGCTTTGGAGGGTGAAAGTGCAGGTGTGTTTCAATAACTTCTCTAGAAGCTTTCCCACTAATTTAGCTGGGGGTAGAGGGAGAGATTTTCTACCTTTGGGGTGGGAGAGAACCTTCCAGCTTTCAAGTGCTGGAATAAATTGAAATAGGTAGGAAATGCAAACTGGGCACTAACTTTAAATAGGAAATGTTGTACTTCTGTCACCTCTAAGAAGTCTAGTGGCTAAAAAGAATCTATTTGTTACTATTAAAGATACCAGTGTAAAAAAATCCCAGGGATTTTTATCCATGCAGTCTTATTGCACTTATCCAAACCTTTTGTTCCAGAGCTGAGAAGTTTGGCAGACTNAAGCTGTAGTAGAGCCTTTTATTTGTGTTATTTTATTATCATAAATGCACACGCTCCAGTTATATGAGGTTAATTGTGGATTTCCTGTTCCTTAGCAGGAATCTTAACACTGTTCCTGAAAGTTTTTTATGACCAAGAGTCCTGTGGAAGTCATAAAAGTGTTTTATTCTTTCTGTATGTGTTGTGCAAGAATCCTGCAGGATGACAAACAGTCATAAATAGATTAAGAGGAAGTGATTCTGTTTAGAAACACAAAAATACTTACCTCTTCCACTTTCCTCTTTTAAGTTACAGATGTTGGGACAACCACATTTTGCAACTTGATTTCTGGTGTGCATACAAGAGTAAATTCTGAGTCATAGATGTGAGGTGGAAGCTAATGGAAGCTAGAAATAGACTGAGCTAGTTGCGTTGAGTAGTCAGGCTCCTTATCACTTCGATAACAATGTTTTCTATGCTTTTTTTTTGTTGTTGTTGCCTTCCTCCCCCCTCTCCAGAAAGCTCTATGTGACTGCTTCTGTGATTGTTTGCTTGCTGCTCTCTGGGCTGGCTGTGTTCTTCTTGTTTCCACGCTCAATTGATGTGGAGTATGTTGGTGTGAAGTCAGTGTATGTCAACTACGAGCAGAGCAGGCGCATCATCTATCTCAACATCACGGTAAGGATGCCCCCCCCCCTGGGTATTTCTAAGGGGTAAATGCACCAGGAGGGACTGATGGGACAGCTTAGCAGACATGGAAATTGTTGGGGTAGCTGGAAAGCTTGGTTAGTGCCTTAAGGAGAAGCTGATGCAGTGATCAAGTGGACCAGCTGGTTCCTGTAGCTAATAGAGGTGGACTTGCAAGCTGCTGTTTGGGTCTTCTGTTTTCATGGGAACAGAGACTTTGGAGTTCTATGCATTAGTTTTGGAATATGAAAGTGGGGGTGTGTGGGTGGGTGAGTGGGTCTGTGGCTGGGTCTGTGGGTTATGAAATTCTCCTCTGGTATTCTGCATCTGTCAAAACTGGGTTGGAGGAAAAATGATTTCTTAACCACCATAAAACTTAGAGGACTTCTTCCCACATGCTTCCTGACTTCTGGGCAATGCAGTCAATACAGGATTGCTTGAAGATTTGTGATGGAGTTCCTAATTTTAAACAAAGCAGGCACAGTAAAGAGAGTCCTGTGATAGCCCAATTTCCTGGAAGGAATAATGGGGTATAGATTTGTTGATTCCAAATGTATACTCATCAAGATGCACAGCATGGATGGCTCTTAGTGTGTAGTGTTTATTATTTGTCTTTTTTTTTTTTCAGAACACACTAAATATAACAAACAACAACTATTACTCTGTTGAAGTGGCAAATATCACAGCCCAAGTTCAGTTTTCAAAAACAGTTATTGGCAAAGCAAGGCTAAACAACATCACCAACATTGGTCCTCTGGATATGAAACAGGTAAATAGGACAGGCTTTCCAAGTTGAATACATGCTAATATTGAAATCTATTAATTTGTGTTTTGATATGGTGTTTTTGTTTGGTTTGTTTTTAGATTGACTATATGGTGCCCACAGTCATCCAGGATGAGATGAGCTACATGTTGTAAGTGTACTTGCCTCTCAATATCACATGGGTCTCAGTAAAAATTGCAGTGGTGCTAAAAATTACTTTTTGTCAAAGTCAGCAGAAACCTCTTGGCAGAGATGTGGCATTTTCTTTGTGTGAGTGTAATGGTACTGAAATAGTTAAACCATGAGCACTTCAATAGTTTCATACTATATATCTATGATTCTATGATACTGGGGCTTGCTGCACCTGGTTCTTGGCCCTTTGAATAGTGTCTTTGTCCCAGTGTTTTAGTCCCTGGCAGTAGCTGGAACCTGCTGCTTTGGAGGGTGAAAGTGCAGGTGTGTTTCAATAACTTCTCTAGAAGCTTTCCCACTAATTTAGCTGGGGGTAGAGGGAGAGATTTTCTACCTTTGGGGTGGGAGAGAACCTTCCAGCTTTCAAGTGCTGGAATAAATTGAAATAGGTAGGAAATGCAAACTGGGCACTAACTTTAAATAGGAAATGTTGTACTTCTGTCACCTCTAAGAAGTCTAGTGGCTAAAAAGAATCTATTTGTTACTATTAAAGATACCAGTGTAAAAAAATCCCAGGGATTTTTATCCATGCAGTCTTATTGCACTTATCCAAACCTTTTGTTCCAGAGCTGAGAAGTTTGGCAGACTGAGGAGGAGGAGGGTGGAAATACAGAGTTAGGTAGTGCTCTGTAACTGGGGTGTAGGTGCATGTCAGAAAATGGAAGTGAAAAGGGCATTTTGCAAGAGAACAGTGACTCTGACTTCAACTCTGCAGATTATTAAAGGTTGCTTTGTGTAACCTAGGTGAGCATAAAGTCACTGACAGTGCTGTCCTGTAAGTATTTTAGTTGCCATTGCTAGCAGCTGTTGTCTCTGTACACACATATAACAGAATTTCCATCTGAAAGCCACAATTCTTGCTTTTTAGATAATTAACTGTTAAAGCTAATTATTGTTTTAGATCTAACAATGCTTTTCTCTTGCGCAGTGACTTCTGTACTTTAGCATCTATCAAAGTGCATAACATAGTAGTG
>VYZU01010180.1:10302-36340 GCA_013401355.1 Ceyx cyanopectus
TTTCAACAGTGATATTCCTAGACATCTTCAGCTTCACATGAAAGAATGTTTCTAGAATGTTTCTGCCTCCTCTGCCTCCCCTGTACTATACTGATAGGTCTTCAGTTGTGCCTACTATTTGTGAGGAAAATTAGCTCTTCCTCATTTCCACTTCAAAATGCTGCCTGGCAGGACACTCCTAAATGCATTTAGCTTAGAAAGTGCCCCAGAAGAAGAGTCTGGTAACAGTGTGAAGACAGGCCATGGTCTCAGAAAGGAGTACAACTAGCATTGCATCCCATAAACATGTTAATGCACATAAATGGCTATTCTGTGTATTTGCACAGATATTTGTCAGTGTATGTATGTGGGCTGTGTGTATATATCCATTTCCACACACACACATATATTAAAATACCTAACAAAACATTCAAATGTCAATACATTGTAGAGATACCTTATCCAGCTTTTAATTAACTTGATGAGAAGCTTAAATACCATACACAAGTACGTACACACACACACTTTTTCATGCACATGTCCTTTTCAGCCAAAACCAATCTGCTTTAACAAATGAAGTTCACAGAAAAGTCTGTGAGAGTGGGAAAATGAAAAATTAAACAATGAAGAGTGTCATCATCATCAGATTTAAGGATGGAAGGGCAAGTATGCTGCCTCTGCACTGAGAACTTGCCTTCCTTTGCCATTGAGGACATCTCTACTCTTTACCCAAATGTCAATGATTTAAGCTGGCATAAAAAAATTACACACAAGATACTTCTGTGTGTTGAAGTGAGTATTTCCTACGTGGCAAGTCCCAGTGGCCAGAAAACAAAGTGATTGCAGGATTTATTATCATTCAAACTCTGTACGGATTCTCACAGTCCTCATATTGTCCTTAATATTCTATACAGAATACTCCTGGTTTTCTGCCTGCATACAGATTGACTCCTGAGCAAACCCCGTGAACAGCACAGGTTCTCAAAGTCTGTATCATGCCCAGCTCTTACATTTAGCAACTACAAATGAGCAGCCAAATAAAGAAAGATGAGACAAAAGCTCTATGGAAATGTGTTTCTAGAAAAACTACATGTCATTTGAGTATCTATCTCTGAAAAGGAAAATTCTTTCACATGGAAAAGTAGAACATGGATTAATTTCATTACTAATATTTTATTTATAGCAGCAGTACTGGAAAGCTTGAACTGGGCTAGGGTGTCACATTCTATGAAAGCCTAAAACCAATAGATTTTTCCTGAACATGATTAACAATCTGTCACGTTCCTGGGTCCACGTGGAGAAATTGGTCCTGAATTTTAGTCAGAACTTCTCACTTGTTTTCCAGTGCCATGTGCTGGTTTTAAAGGTAATATGCATAATACTAAGAACCAAGCTTTCTGTCTACATTTTCATCAAGCTCTCTCATCTCCAAATTAAATTAAATCCTCATCCACTCTACCACTGAATTTGCTTCTGAACATGGTCTTTCAAAAAAAGAAAACCACATAGTTCTTAGGGCTTTGTCTGCTATTCCTCAACATTTTCCACTCTTTTCCTGTTCATGTCTGCATGGAAAAGAATCCTGGCATGGAATGGACTTGTAAATAATCTCTAGGTTTCCAGTAATTAACTGGCTAATCACAGTTTGAATAATCCAAGTGGTTTACTTTGTGACTAATTTCTAGAGTGCAGTTGTGAATAATGTGGATAAATAACTGGTAAATCAGGCTAGAGAAACACTTCTCCTTGCTGTGTCTACCAGTCTGGTAATGGTAAAATGTCTGGGTGTTTCAGTGAGAATAACTTGGATAGCCTTATTGCAAAAACACTGGATTTGCAAGAGATGTGGGGGAAAGGTGGGTAAAATCACGTTTAGAAGAAGAAGAATTATCTGTGGCAAGAAAATAGAATTGTGACAATGTCTCCCATCACTCCTACAAGAAACTGGTCACCAAGGACTTTCCAGACACCTAACTAGATGCCATTAGGATACCAGGACACCCTCTGAACGTGGTGGTGGTGGGGATTGCCCCAATGGGCTGGCCATGAGTGAGTAAGTGAATGTGTTGCACGCACAGCTGTCTACCATGAATTACAACAGCTTGGTTCCATGAGTAGGAACAGCTGTATCTCCTCCCAGCTTGATCCTCTATTAAGAAATGATCATTTACATCATGCCTACTCCTGACCAATTCATGAACTGACTCAGAATTTCAGAATTTTCTTTCATAAATGAAGACAATAATAACAATAAAAATAATGAAAGTAAAGAAGTACAAGTCCTTTATCCACCTATGCCTTTGCATATGGACAGAGGAAAGGGAATTTTCTTTTACTTTCTCAGAGATACCTGGACATCTTAAACTTGAAACCAATCTGAAGTGAAAATTATTTAATTTAGAATTTGACAAAATGGAAGCTACCTATTTAAGACTTTCTGGGGCTAGTAATGGAAGTTTGTGTGCTGGAAACCTTCTCTGAAATAAACCTGAAACAAGTTAGCTGGCAGGTAGGTTTGTGCTGCAAGGGATTCTGACAGCCTGTCAAAGTTCCACTTTTCTCACATTCAATCAACCTCTCTCTTCTAAAGAAAGCAGAAAATATGTCAAAATGACAGCTGCCGAAGCCTAGCAGGAACAGCAGCCAGCTAGCTGCTAGGCCTATTACCTTAGGAAAGAAATCATGGAAAACTTGTGTAAATGGCACACACTGAATAGGGATATAATTTGCCTGGTCAGGTTGTGACTCTATTAAAGTCTTATTAACCCTTCAGCTACTGTTCCTAAGGTGTCCACAATTATTTACTTTTTTTTAGGCTTTGGCTAGTAGAGCAGGAACAAACCAAATGAAGTTTAAGTACCTTGATGCTTCTAATGACTTTTCAAAATTAATTTGCTACAAAATTGAGTAGAATTAATTTGAAAGCAAATCCATCAGAGACAATACTGTAACAATATGAGATTTTAAACTACTTAGTTGGGTCAATATAATCTTGATGATCTTAAAAACTGGAGGAAGATAGCAAGTGTTCATTTCTCTGAGGTCTGAGTTACTGCTTCTGCTTTGCAGAATGTTGTACATGAGAAGGGCCTCGTGCTCTCACCTGCTTTGCTAAGGTGATGGTAGTCTGGGCTATGCCAGCAGCACAATCCCTGGGCACTGTCTGCACTCTTAGGTGTTTTTTCTGCAAGCATTTCTCTGATAGTGCTGTCTTGACAGCTCTGGACAAAGGAAGGCAATGCTCTGACTCCACGGCTCAATTTCCTAAGTCTTCAGCAAACAGCTCCTAGTGCTTCTCACACAAAGGTCATAAAATCCACTCTCCAGGAAAGAGACAACATAAATTGAGTCCAACCATTAACACAACACTGCCAGGCACCACTGACCCATGTCCCTCAGCACCACATCTGCACATCTTTGAAATCCCCCCTGGGATGGGGACTCCACCACTGCTCTGGGCAGTGTCTCCCCTGGCTTGACAACCCTTTCTGTGAAGAAATTTTCCCTAATATCCAATATAAACCTCCACAGCACATCTGGGAGCTCTTTCCTCATGTCCTAAGTGGTATGTCCCAAATACCTGGAATGGTATTTGGCTTGTGTTATGGCCTCTGGAAGATAGTAGATATACTAGTAGATATACATGAAGTAGATATAGTAGATATACTAGTAGATATACATCAAGTAGATATAGTAATTGTACCAGAAAAATGATAATAAGAACTATTTTTTAAGAGCTGAAAATTATACATCCCATCATCCCACTGTGTGAAAAGACAAAGCCTAAGAGGTGCTGCTATGCACAGGGAGGCTACCTTAGCTGTTCTGGAAAAGCTCCCTAAAAACTGTCTCAGACCAGTGTCATTTTCTACCCTCTCTTTACCAGCTTTTAGTGCTTCTAATTGCATAGCTTCCAATGCAGCAGAAAATGGGCTATGGAACCATGGAAATGAGTTCACACTAAATCCAACCACTCTGATTTGTATGGCTCCATCTTTACTCAGCAGATCTTGGTTTAGGCTTCCAAGTTTAAAACAAAGCAAATCTCCTTGTAAAGACTCATAGTCATTCACTTGCTCACTAGGGTCAGGAAACAGTAACAGCCTTCAGTGTGGGATGGGGAATCTCTCCTCAGTTGCTCTGAGCTGTTCAATAAGGCTCAGGAAAGCAAACTCCCTCCAAATAATTTCTTGAGGAGATGTTTCCCGCTGTGAGGCAAGTTTACTTGTGTTATATGAGCACCCTAATTACACCACAAAGAACATTATGTTCTCATACCCAATCTCTGAGAAAAATTCCAATACTGCAATGGTAAAAATAAGAGTGAGCACTGAAACCAAGACAATCAAGTCCAGCAAAGCTATTCCAGCTGCAGCTAGCTGTGCAGCATTACTGTGCTGTTTTCACATACCTCCTGGAGAAAGCAGAAAGCTGGTCTCTATATTGCTGCAAACAGTCCCTCTGCAGCCCTTAAACCCCTGCTTGCTTTACTTCTTCCACCTGCCTTCTCATTTGCCTTCTGAGTGACACACCCTTCACTGACTCGTTTGTTTCACAGGTTCCACCATCACAAGAACAGTTAGCAAAGAAATGGCAAGTGAAAGCACAACGCTTTTGGTCTTTGCTTTTAGGAAGCTTTCTTTTCAGATAACTTGAAGTTCTTTGGTGGCATTCAGAAAAAGAAACAAATGCAAACAAACCCCTAAACCAAAAAAAAAAAGCTCCTACTTCAGACCTCTGCAGAGCAGCCAGAGCAGACCTGGAGGATTTCTCTGCAAGAGTGCAGCTCTGCTCATTAATTCCAATTCTCAGGCTATTACAGCTGAGCTCAGCACAGGATTACAAATTTAGGCAGGAAGAGAAAACCAAACCCCTGTTCTTCACAAGTACTCATATTTTTAACACACTTCCCTGTATAGGCAATAACAGAATTTCCATCTCTACGACTCAATCACTGTGCCAGTCACTAACCAAGCACTTCACACACACTCAACAGTAATTCCTGGTGTGGTGACAACACACCAAGGGGATTTAGTAAATACCTATCTACTAGAGTGCAATTAACACATTTCTTATTAAAACATGATAACTCTGACTCTTTTCAAAAGTCATGTTTTAGGTAAGTTTCACTGCCTGCCTGGGCACTGAAGATGCCTACATAAAGAGAGACAGCAGGGCAGAACCCAAACAGTGGTACATCCTGAATAATATACTTAATAACCTGCCCTACAGCCATATACCAGGGGACAGACCATTCTTTGATCATCAGAAAAAATAAAGATACAGAAAAGTATTTGTGTACTAGTGAGTGAATGCACCAGAAACAGAATCTGAACTTGCATGTGCCCAGATCAGCCTGTAATTATGGTCTAGGAAATGGTTTCCTCATAGTCTGCAAAGCTGATGGAAATAATGCTTCTGTTGTAGGCTCTTGATGACAGTTGGTGCCCTCAGGTGAGAAAATCAAAACCAGAGATATGACTCTTTCATCAATCTTAAGAACATATCAATATCTAGTTCTGCAGCTCCTCAGAGCACACCCGTGCCCTGTCACTCTCATTTGTTATTCCCAGGCTAAGCTGTGCAGCTCTAGCTGGGTGCACACAGCTCCATCCAAAGCAGCCTGTCTCACTGTTGGCACTGACATCCCTTCTGCCCGAGGGATCATCCAAAAGGGAAAGAGGCTCTCCATAGCCTGAGTCCCTCCCTGAGAACAGGAATTTTATCCAGCAGGAAAATGAGCTCAGGATCTCTCAAGGGGCCGTGGAAACTCCTGTCCCTCACTGCAGCAGACGTGCTGTGATAATCATTATATGCCCCTACGACTGCCTGTACTCTGATTGAAATTTAAATGAAGTAAAAAATATGTCATTATAGCTATAAAGATCTACAGCTTAAAATAGAGGGGCATTATTTAGATTCGTATTTCCAATATTTTAAAATGAAATGTTCTGATCCTGAATGAATTTTAAAAATATATATTTCTATTTTGGTCACCAATCTTAAAAAAGTAGCTGAAATTTACATATTGGTGTACTTAGNGTTGAATCTAAACAAGCAAAATATTTACAAAACTTATATTCAAAGATCATATAAGTATAGTAAAATATGTCAATACATATGAGTTGAAATTGAATTTATATTCTAAAAATGCCAATGTATTTTTCAGAAATGATGATGCAGAGGTCATGGATTGGTTATTTCACCTGTTCCACTTCTTTCCTACAAAAATAATTCTGTGCTTCCTGAGGGAAAGTCTTTCATAAAATAAAATAAATATTGCTGATTTCTGTGATGTGTTTCCAACAGTGGCTACCAGAGCACAATCATCTCTGTTCTATCCCATGCATAGTAACTACAGACCTGCTGTCAGTGTCCAACTTGGAAACCTCACACCAAGAAACTTCCCAAGTGTCTGTCCACCACAGAATCTAATTGACACCTCAAGTAAGAACCCCAAATATATCAACAGATTTGTTTCTGTCTATAAACCCATTATGCTCTCCAAGAACAGATGTAAATTACCCTTATGATTTAAGGAAAAAAAAAAGTCTCTTGTCTCTCTGATACACATCAGAGATGTGATGAGATGGTACCAGGATTTCCATCTCTAAATGATTGCCAGTTTACTAGTGACTGCTTAAGATCATATGTTTTAGTTCATAAGATCATTGGATCTGAGCTTTAGTTGGAAACCCCCACATATATATGCTTCTATATTTCCCTTCTGTGAATTAGTTCAGCTTTAATTTTATCAGCAGAACAGCTGGTGACCCATGAAGAAACTCCTCTTACACCAACAGAAAACCAATCCCATTTGAGAAAGGAGAAAAAAAAAATCAATCTATTAACAGACACCTAGTGCTTTCACAGGATTGATTATTTGATAGGAAGCTGGCACTTTTGGATGACCTGGCAGCAACAGAATCAAGGTGGTCTGTGGTGGCTGACAGTTAGACAATCAGTTATTCACACCAGCCTGGTAAGTGCTTCTGGAATTCTGCAGGAAGGGGAACTTCAATTAAGAGTGAAGTCCAGCTGTCCCTGAGGTGATTAAAGTCAGAGTCAAAGCAGCCTGCCCATTTCTCCTGTAATCTCATGTTTAGGAGTGTGACTTGCAGCCCTCTCTCTACTGTTCAACCCGAGCCACCCAGCATGTGTCCCCCAAACTCCATCACCTTTCTCCACGCTCAAGAGCTGGAGTCAGACCCTCTCAGCTCAGTGTTCAAGCCACGCCTGCAAGCTTGGGACACTGGAAGAAAAAGGGGGAAAACAAACTGCCTTTGTTTTTCATCATGAAATGGATACTCAGTGAAGGGGAGAAGAGGCAGGGGCTGTAGAAGTCATATATTTACATGCTTTCTCCCCATGCCTTCCTTCCTTCCTTCCCTAAGGAAACAGCCACCCAAGGAGGAGGGCATCCACAGAGCATCATCTCCAGTGCAGATGGGTGAGACATTGGGAAATCACCATATTTATACCTAGATTTCATAGTTTCTAATCCTTATCATTATTACAAAGAGTTTCTTTAGCTTGCAGGCTCTGCAATGACTTCAGCTATGTGCTAACCACTTGCAATTTAAGTAGGTCACGTGACACTATTACTGCTGCAATATTAGCACATGAAAATGGCTTTTTGGCAAACAAGTAAATCAGAGACAAAGCATGCTATGCACAGACTGTAATTACGGCTCTGCACTCTCATCGTGGAGTGAGAAAATGCAGAACAGTATTTACTGTCGTAATTAAACCGATTCCCCCAAGAACTACAATGAACTTTGGGAGGTGATAAATAAAAGCAGCAGCAAGCTGTTCCTTTGAGATTTACACTCTAATGATAAGATCTCCTGAGCTCCTGGAGAGAGAAGAAGGTGGTAGGTTCATAATTTATCTTTTTCAGGACTGGTCCAAAACCTATTAGAGTTATTAGGAATCTTTAAATTGATTTTGGCCAAAGTTCATTCTAAAGTCATTTTATTCTTGAAGTACAAGTTTTAATTTTCTAATGTGAAAATTAAACCAGAAATTGCTTAACATTTTCCTTTGAAGCAAAGGGTTTTCATATTTATTTTAAATAAAAATGATTTTTATATTTTTCTCCCACATTTTCTAAAGAGAAGATTTTGACTGATAGCAAAGGATTTTTTAATATAAATATAAACATAAAATATAAAATATTTAAGGAAATTTGAAGTGTATATAACTAGACACAAATAACAACATTTGTCTTTTGCTTCACATTTAAGTAAGAGGGCAACAGATCTTTCTGCATGCTTATTTAAAGGTCTGTCTCTCTTTCTTGCATGTAGATGTTATAGTTTTGTCAAAGTAATAAAATAATAAAATCTGCATCTCCAGTCCTGCACAGGACATTTGGGTCCCTGCAAAGGAGAGGTCAGGAATGCTGGGCTGGCCCAGGGCTGTGAGCTCACCCTTCATCTCCTGGCCTGCAATGCCAATGTTGACTCCACCCTCTGCCCATTTGGAGAAACATTCATAAAGAGTAAAAATAATCCATCAGCCATATGGTTGAAGGGTATCCAAATATGCTGTAAGCATCAGCCTGGATGCCTACAGGGGGCTGGGAAATAATTTATATCACCTTATTAACTGAAATTTATTTCTGAGGTTGGGTTTCCTCCTTCTTTATGCAGCTTCTGTACTCAGTGTCATGTGTTGGCTTTTTTACATGAATTTTTAAATGAATCTTTACAGGTTTCTCCAGTGTACTTAATCAAACAGGGACATGCTTCCTGTTAACTGGAGTAGGAAGGAGCTATCTCCTCCTTGAGAAGACTGAGACTGTGGCAGGGTACTCCAGTTCTGGCAACTCCTACTCATCTGTCCAGCATCTCCGCCAAAAGCACATTCCATGTTTGGATGTGGTTTGGAGGGACCTCCATTGGGAAATGACTTTCCCAATGACTTTTCAGTCTTCCTATAATACTTGTGGTTACTTGCAGCTGTTCATAGGGAGACCACAAAACACTTGCTGTAGATATACAGTGATATTTGGATAGCCCTGCACTGGTATTATGGAAAAAAGGTGACCTGAGGGGGAAAGAGGAGAGAGGAGTGACTGCATGGAAGCTGGGATTTCTTCTTCTCTTGCTCCAGTCTCCTCCACAGTGCTGTATACTGAAAAGAAGCACTCCCAGAACTAGGCTCTACGGCTGTGCATTCCCTAAAGGGACATACCAAAAAGGAAGTTCTTGTTTTTTATTTCTTTATTTCTTCTGAATTTAGGTATTTGTATTTGAGTCTCTAGTGGTTCTGGCAGCAAAGGTGTGTCAGTCAGCTGACTGATGCTATAGGTGAATCAGAGATAATTTCTGAAGTTGATCCTGAGTAACAACAAAATATTGTCTTTTAGGAAACCAAGGATTTGATGGAATAAGAGACTTAAAAACTCATTTCATTAGTCTTTAGAAACTGGACAGTTACCCTTGCTCAGTGAGAAGCAGTTACTCTCCCATACAATGGATGAACAGACTAGTTACACAAGGTAGTTGGTAAGTGGGAGTAACACACCAGCTTTTGCAAGACACGTTACAAAGAGAATCCCACCTGACAATCTTATGGAGCACATTTTTTGGATGAAAAGACAGGTTCCTGTGATCAAAGTTTGAATAACTAATGAACAGACTGGAAGTTTTGACAATAACAACAGAGAGGATTCATTAACCAGCTTTTTCTAGCCTTCCTAAATAATTATTTTCTTTCTAATCACAACGCAGCAATTTTAATAGAGCAGAAATAAGAATTAGCATGATTTGGTCTTAAGTATATTAGTTTTGTTCGTTCTGAAGCAATTCACACTTCCCCTAGGGACGTACACTGCCATTTTATTTAGTTATCCTACCTTTTTCTACTTGAAAAGGAAAAGAGCATCTTTGACAGAGACCTCTGGCAGCAAACCCAAGGCATCTCACTGTTAGATGCATTCTGATCACAAAGTTTCCTTCTATCTTGCTGGTGAATAGAATAAATAAGATATCCCCCTTGTTGTGTAAATTACAGCTACTGGAACAAAACCAGGAAACCGAGATGACAAAAAACATGTTGAAAGCTGCTGTCTGCTGTACATGACATAAAATCTTAATATGAAGAGAAAAACCCCAAACTAGTATGGTCACTGCTTGCTGTGTCTTGTACAGATGCTATTGATTCTAGTTACTTTTACACAGAAAGGATTTGTTTTTGACAAAACTCAAGAATCTTAGGAGCAGTTTAAAGAAAAATACTCAACCATTTGCATTTCCTCTCACTAGTCTTTCATCTCTTGATCAGAGGATCTGGTCTAATTCTAATGGAATAAATATTTAGGATATCTTCTGAACAGTAGAGACATTGTAAAGATAATCTTATGGTTACCTCCAGAACTAGATTTGCAATCCATCTGACATTAAACCATTCAAAAAAAACCCCTTAGAATCCTCTCTCATAATCATTTAATGCTGTGCTGTAAGATATTTCCATAACTTTGTCTCTAACACAAAAAAAAAAGATGTCCTTCTATTAGTTGTTTTATGTTCAGTGACTGCCAAAGATTAAAACTCTCTGAAATAAACAAGGAATGTTTAAAAAACTGCAGCATGCTTCAGAGCTTTAGGAAGGTAAATAAATGTTTTTGACTGGTTTAAATACAGAACACAGAGGGATAATTAATAGAGACACTACAATACTTAAGAATAGAAAGCAGGTCCCCTGACCACGTAAGAGCTATTACTACTTCCCAACAACGATAAACTTGCATTTTTGTTTATCCTGTTTCTCAAAACAAAGCCTCGTTTTCAAGATGCATTTCTGCACTGGCTTTCAGCACACTAATCTTCTGTACACAGGGGACACCACCTCTGTGTTCTCTACAATAAATAAAGGATCTTGAGCCTTTCACACCACAGCTCCTTGGACTCAAGGTGGGGATGTGCTATGTAACAGCAAACAAAGTTTGTAAAAGGGCATCTTTGATTGAAGAGGTTTATTTTTGTTTTGGTTTTATCCTGCCAGTCTTCCATCCTTATCACAGCCCTTTTCTGATAACACAGTTCATGTTACATTCATCAACATGCCATATACACTATTACAAAGTACTTATGCTGTCATTAATAATGTACATACTTAAAATGCTTTCTATTTCCAAGTGCCCTAAACCACTTCACTAAGTACAGTTCCAAGCTGTAAGTGAACTGAGCTCCATATGTAGCCATCCTCGAGGAGATGATGACAACATTGAGAGATTTGTAAGGTCAGTTAACATACAAAGCATATTAAAAAGCAAATACTGGTAGGATGCAGCACAGCTCCTAAGCAGCAGGTAGCACTGCTGATGTCAGAGCTGAAAGCTGCAGGCTGACGTGATAGCCCAGCCTGAGTGAACAGCAGGAGAAAAGCCTTGGCCCACCACAGAAGGGCAGCACGCATCCTGCCTCAGGGGAGCACTGCTTTGAAAGAGAATCTGGAACAGAAGTTGAAGAACTAACCATTTGGAAAGAGATAAAATAACCAGATAGAGACGTCACTGAATTGTTAAAAATCCCATGGTTTTGGCTGATCACTTTATAATCCACTGAAGTCCTCTGCCTACCAATCAAGCTTCTACTGAGTCCAAAACCTATCAAGATGATAAATACCACCAGGTGGACTTTCAAACAAAGCACGAAGTTGTTAAGACCAGTGAGTACATCACAGGCCGACATCTGTATGTGTGCATGAGTTCCCAGTCACATACATATTCATACATCATCCGACTGTGAAAAAATGCTTTATCTTAATACAGGATATACTAGTACACTCAAATGACAATATGCACACTGCAGTACATCAGAGCATCTGCTACTCCTCTGGAATGCTCTTATTTTATAATTAAGGTTTCGAATTTTATGGCTAAAATGTCTATTAAAACCTTTGCAGGTACACATGGCTTTTCTTTGTTATCTGCACCTGTACACATGCCAGTGGGAGCAAGTTATGTCCATCATGACAAAGTCAGAAAGACTGAACACTGCGGAAAGTTACCACGGCTTTTTTTCTCATAGCAATACATCTTCTTTTTTTCAGTTCCATTTTTTTTTCCCAAGCATATATGCTAAAGATAGAAACAATAACACCTCAGAAAGAGCTAGAGCTTGTATCTGAAACAACCAGTATCCTGTGGATCTTACAAATAAGTTGATTTCCCTCTTAATATCTAAAACAAAGATTTCATATAAACCAAGAGTGTAAGTATACGTAGCATAAGGAATGTCTGTCCTTACAGAAAGGGCAAATAAAAGAGATAGTTTTGAAATAGTATGGCTAATTGTTACTTATTCCATGGGCTTTGTTTAGGAGTATAAAGAGATGACTGAGCTAAATCCCCATGGTGTGAAAGGGAAGATGAGTCAGCTGGAGTGGCAGGCTGGCACCAAAGGGCACTGGCACTGGAGAAGCTTCTGGCACATGACAGTTTGGGACACAAACTTTGCAGAGTAGTGTAAGTCTGATTCAGGCCTTTCTTTATCCCAAAGCAAGAAGTGCCTTAAGGAAGCAGCTTCACATTTCCATGGGCTGGTCATCCAGCTGGACAGAACAGCACAAATCAGCTGGCCATGGTAGAAGATCATGGTCCAGGGGGAGCACTGTGTCCCTCTGTCTTCAGTTTGTTTAAAAAGAAAAGTGCAAAAGATTCACCAGATTTTTTTGGGGGAGTTTGTAGGAAGACAGAAAAAATGACAAACTGTGAAAAGGGCATATTTTTTCATTAATAATGAAGCTGGAGTCCATAATCCAAAGTTTTGAGCCTTTAATTTACAATTTAACTGGCAGCTCAAACATCCGGATAAGACAGCAACTGAAATAACATTTTATCTAAAGGCTTATCTCTTCCATCAGAAAGGGTATGAGGAATTAATTCTAACTTTATCCTGTGAGATCACAGAGGGCAAAGCTACAGAGATATGCTGGATTAATCCTCCAAAATCTTAAAAGCAAAACTCATTGGTGAAGGCAACAGGAAAGGGGAGAAAAATACTAACAAATACTAAATCTGACAAAGATTGTTTGCATTCTGAACACGTTTTGAACTTGCTTTTATTCTACCAAACTGTTTTAGGTCTTGATGGCAGATAGACACGTAAATTAATATATGGATCAAACAAAATATTTTTTTCTGATTCCCAGTTAAAACCAGCACATGTTGTTAAATTGTCTCACCTGACTGGTGAGAATGGCAGATGTAAACCAGCTCCCCTGCCATGCACAACCTGATCCAGAGCAGTTCAACCTTCCTTTGAGTGAGGGCTGGGTAAGATGAACTCCTGAGGCCATTGTGAACCTCAATTACTCTGTGATTCTAATTGCTTACCCTACTCCTCAGCTAAAGCAATACTGTGTGCCTTTCTGCTTCATTTCTTACTAAAATTAAATGAAGTTTAGATTTCCTTCAGTCTGAGATGGACTGAAGCTCATCCAGAAGGGGTAAGGACTTTCTGTTTGTTGCTCTGTCTGTACTGTAGCCAACAGAACAAATGAAAACTTTAATACTGAATGAGAACAACTCCCCAAGTCAGTCTGATGTGGATTTTAATACGGAGTCACGAGTAGAACAGGTGAAAGAGATTCATGCAATATCTATCCATACTGATTTCCAAAATAATTCCTTTTTGTGAAACTTGCCACTTCTGCCCCTCCTAGAAAAGGAAGCTGCTATTGACTACTCTTTTTCAGACCTTTAGCGGTGACCAGAAGCTGGTCGAGCTGTATCACCAGTCCTCCCTGGCTAAATCCCAGTCATTCTCCCAGGCACAGTGGCCTCACGCTATTTTGACAGCCTATATTTAAAAGTTGATAAAAGCAAACAACGCCTATTTTGTAAACAGAGCAGCTGTTTTCTGGGGAAAATAAATATTGCAAAACTCTCACATTTCTGCTTGTAGACACTCTTTGATCACTGACAAAGATAGCTTTGAATGAGCTCTTTCACTCTAGGAGCAGCTGAACCATGCTAACACTGAATGCATGAAAAACCCACAAAGATTAATTCAGTTTGTTTCTCAGTCGAGTAAATTAACCCAAACTCAAGTCATTGGTAATCCAGTGAAGCAAGTTTTTGCACACAAGCCACCTTATTTATTTTGCAGTTAGCAGAATAGACAGCCCTGTAAACATATCTGTTTAAGATACAGCACCTTGAGATTTTTAAGAGATCAGGTAAAGCTGGTCACACACTTTTGAGTCATTTGATTAGTTTTCTTGGCTCATGTATTAAAAGCTTAACACCACAAAAATCTTGCATTATCTTTCAGAAGTAGAAAAAAGATGCTGGTGGAAACCATGTGTTCTTACTGAAATAGGCTACCCTGCTTTTTCTTATTGTAGCATATTTTCCTTTTCAGAATCTGTCAATACTTTAACTTTTGTCAAACGAAAATTCAATCAACGAACCAGACCTTCAAAAGTTGGTTTGGTTTCTTTTTTTTTTCCCAAACAGTTTTTCTGCTTTAACTCAAAGGAAATTGCAAGCCTGAGCAGTTGAGGTATTTTCACACCAGCTCCACTAAGCAGTGATTAATACAGGTGTTTGGGAAACTGATACACAGAAGATTCACAGCATTCACCAGCTCTCACACTTCTGCTTTTATCCATAAAAGTGTCTGTGAGCACATACCTAGTTTGTGAAATACAAGATAAAAGGAAACTGGCTACTGAAGACAAGCCAAAAGGTTAATTCTGACAATTAATTTATGGGGATATTTCTTTACTTTACGAGAAATAGCAATTCATAATTTTTGGGTAGACTATTCTGGACCACACATGTTTATAACACCTCAGAGTTACTTGGAGTGAAATTGAGCACTCAGGCAGCCTAGAATTCGTTCATTTCTCTGTAGCACAATTTGCCTCAGCCTATTGTCCCTGTTGCTTTGAGGCAAATAACAAGCAACATCTTTCTTGGGTAGACTAAATATGGAGATTTGGGGTACATCTGCTGTCCCGGAATACAGACAATGGCATTTATTTGAAATATATTACAATTTTGCTTATTTAATGTCTTGACTTTCTGACAAAGCAGTGTGATCCTTAAATGCTTAGCGTGTCTGTAAAGCAGGCCAGAAGTAGTGCATTTACTTCAAATTATATAACAACTTTGACTGTAAAAAGATTATAGGATTATTTCCAAACCACACAAAGCTGGAAACACGGCGCTGCGGTGGAATTAATGCCATCAGACAAAGAGCAGAGCTTAAAGGCACCCAGAAGAGAGGCACAATCAAACCTCCCCCAGGGCCTGGAAACTCCAGCTGATCCTGACAACAGGTGCACTCCCACAACGGGCTGAACATTCACTCCCTCCATAGCCTGCCCTACCACAGCAGCTAGTAAAGGAAGAAAAAAGCCCCACAAGTCATAGCATTGCTGTTGGGTGACACAGAACACAGATGTGTCTGCACAGTCACTAGTTACACTCAGGTGACTTCATGGGTGGTGGTAGGTAACTGCAGCTGGTAGTCACCTCACTATAGGTGGCTGCAGAGGCTGTATGTCCACACTAGATCTTTACACCAAGAGACTTGATCTTAACACCATTTGTACTTCTTCCCCAACTCTATAAGAAAAAAAAAGCCTTTAATTACAATAAAGGTGTTATAGTTCCGAGTAACTCTTCTCCAACAATGAAAATGGATCCAGTCCCAGGTCAGAAGCTTTACACACAACTTTTAACTTATTTTCCCTACCTCGTTTTTACATTTCTTGGCTTAATTTCCTTAGTGTGATGATGTTGGTTTTGCTTGTGTGGTTTTCTTTTTGGTTATTTTTTCAAATGATAATGAACTACCCGTAGTTCTTGCAAAAAACCAAAAATCAACAGAACCACACAAAGAGAAAATCTGCTGTCTGAGCTCACCACACTGCTGCTGGCTGGACAGGCTGCACAGCCACAGTTTGAAACTGGCCCCAGCCCTTCCAGTTCTCTCCCTGCTGCAGATGATGTTGGAAGATTCTGTTAAATCTGCAGACAATTCAACAGGTGCCCTTGCAGCAGGCAGTGCTGTGCAGAATGCCTGTGCAGGAGACAAGCAATATGCCAGGCTGATGGTGAAGATACTGGCTGCTGCAGTACCCTGGTACTACTACTACAATGCCTGTTCTTCTGTGCCCAGTGCTGCATTGTCACGCTCTGCCTCTGCCCTGTCCCTTCCCCCTGAGCAGAGCTCATCTCCCTAACACACAGGAGGAGGAGGGGGGTTTTCCCTGCACTCTTCATTCCCCCTCAGCTGGTGCTTTCTTCCCTCTTCCCCATGAAGCATGGCAGACGAGCACAGTCGCTCTAGATCTGCAGAGTAGAAAACTGTGGTTTCTAGGAAGGGAACAGAGGATAGGTTTTCTTTCTGAGCTAGCAGAGAGACAAAAAAGCTTTCCATTGCCATTCTGAACTGAAGCTTCTGTTGCTGTGCCCATTACTCTTGATCTCCAGCAAGATCAAAGCGAGAGGACACTTCAAAAGTGTCCCCCTGTTCTTGAAATGTGCTAATCTGTTGTCCAGGAAGTTCTGCACTATGACAGTACTCAGTGGGCAACAGCATTTTCCATTCATAGCTGACTGTGGAGTTAAATGATGCTGTTCAAAACTGATAACAGAGAAGGACAAATCCTCAGAGATAAGAAAAGGGCTCAATAGGAACACAACCAAAATGAAAAAAAAAAATAAAAAATCAGTAATTCTGCTGGCCAAGAGACTATTTTCCATTTTTTGTTCATTTTCTTTTTAAAAATAAGAGTTGGAGTGTTGGCACCAAGTCCAAAGATATCTGTGCTGAGATGTGACTACCATCAACAAATGAGCCCAACCTTGCCTCTGGGGAGGTTGACAGCAAAATTCTTGTTTATCTTCAGTGAACCAAATTCATTAGTGATATCAGTCCATTAACACAGAGCCAGCTGAACATAAGAACAGGCACCTAGCCTGAAAGGAGAAAGTCAGATGGATCAGACAGCTGGACTGAAACAGAGATGGAAACCACTGTAACTTTCAAGTGTCAAACCAGGGGCACGCCTACCTTCATAGGATTACACCCTCATTACTGAAAACAATATTTAAATCCCTGTAAGAGTAGAAAAACACAATTACTCCGTGGGATGTGGAACTAATGTTATCTTTTGAGCTTTTCCCTTTAAAAAAATTAAATTGACAGCTCCAGTATCCCTTTTGCCAAAATTTATGATACAATTTGCTGAATTATACAAAGCCCTAGCAAGGAATGACACATATGGGATGACTTTTCATTTGAAATTGTGTTTCTTATACCAAGGTTCATCAAGCTGTTTCATATTTATTCCTCTGATTAATGATATGTCAGAATTCTAATTCTAGCACCAATTTATTGCTTTTTGGCAATTGGAGAATGAAATAGCTATGTAGGCAACATGCAATATTGATTTTTATCCATCTTCTTTGAGCTCCAGCAAATGATTCCCAAATGTGCTTTGTTGTTGCAACCTAACTAAATATTACAGTCTTATTCCTATCATCCAATAATGATGTTACTGATGTAGCATTGTCCTGGTTTGGGTGAAAAGCAAGCAAATTCAGTTCAGTGATTTTGCTTTTTAGCTTAAGTTTCTAACTAACTGCACTTTCTGGAGTTGGAGGCATGTTTTGCAGACAGTCTCTGCTTCTAGCAGAGATAACACCTAATGTTTACAGTTACTGCCAGGGGTGGAATGCAAAACCAAGGCCACTGCTAGAACTTGTGTGTTGCACTGGGGGGTGCAGAAAGTGTAAGACCGCACCTGTGGGGAGGAGCAGACAGGACAGGTGACCCCAAATTGACCAACGAGGTATTCCATGCCATACACGTCATATCCAGTATATAAAGTTTGGGGGTCGAGAGGTTCGTTCTGCTTCTTCTGCTTCTTCTGTTTCTTCTGCTGCTGCTGCTTCTTCTTCTTGCTCTCGCTCTCTTGCTTGCTCTTTCGATCTCTCGTTTCGATCCTGATCCTGAAGGCCCGGTGCCAGAGTCCAACTCCTCCACAGCGTCCGTGAGGGTGACGTAATTACCATCGGGGGGAGGTTGGGTTCGGTACTGGTTGTGTATATATTTGTATATACCTCATTTCATTTTTTGATTAAATTGCTTTAGTTCCTTTTTTGAATCACTAAGTCTCTCTCCCTTATTCCTTTTCTCTCCCCTTTGGGGAGGGAGGGGGGTTAAAAGAGAGCGGTCTGTTATCGGTCTGGGGGCTGCCCTGACCCCAAACCGCGACAAGCATATTTCTTAAAGAGCAACAGCCCAGTATGATTTCATGTCAGACTGAATTACAGGTTTCATATTTAAAATTTCTTACTATTCAGTTATCTCACTCACAGAGACAGATCACATCTTCTAAAGGTTATTGCATGTTAGTAGATTTTTTTTAAGTGTGCCAATGAAAATAATAATAATTAAGAAGAATAAGGGTGCTTTCAACTGTCATAATAGGAAATTCCATGTGTTTGAGGGTACTCCACACAGAAGAGCAGAGGTTGGAAATAATGCAAAATCTGCATTGCTGGCATTGGCTGTGTCCTAACACCAGTCTGACCAGTGACAGCCAATTGAGCCAGTGCTACAGGGAGAAAAGCACCTCCTCAAAGGAGGCCTCCCACCACATCTAGACTCTTGTCTTGCCAGCTCATAAAGATTCAGTGCAGGAACTTTTCAGGGAGACAAGAAGAAAAGTCTGTTTGCACTGGAGATGATTCGTAAGAAGGCTTTACCATTTTGGTATGAGAAAAGGAAGTCCATCTTCATCCATCATCATCACAGTGGGGAACTGGGTAAGATCCAGACTGAGGTGGAGGAAGGATTTGGTAGAGGAGCTGTGCACACCTGCTGAGCATTGGAAGGGTGCTGCTCCAGCAGGGTTCACTCCACCATGGTGCATGTACAAAGAACAAGGCTGCTGCTTCAGCTGAGAACAAATTTGAATCTCTTCCCAGTCAGCACTAACATTCACAGATTAACTTGTTGAGCTTTGTGTTTAAGATTGCAGCAGTCACATACTTTGTGTAATTCTAGAGCTACCAAGACACAGAAAAAGCACTGGAAGAAAAAAGACAAAGATGAAGAATACATCCAGGGCACACATTTTCTAAAGCCTGACCTTCCATGCTCTTTAAGCAGATAAATAATGCCTAGGGTTTTTTTTTTTAAAGCCTCTGTTGGTGAATTTATGTGCCTCTCAGATGTTCAAAATCTCACTGCCTGCCTATCTGTCTTAGAAAATATGATTCTTAGCTTCAGGATAATGCCAGGTGTACCAGCCTTCAAAATCTCCCTCATCTGGATGCTCTGATGCTTATGTGATAAAACTTCTGTACTTTTTTTTTTTAATTAAAAAAAAAAATAAGTTTGAATTAGTATATAGAGTGGAGAATGAAGAGACATTCTGAACACAGAAGGCTGGGTGCACCCTCTGGAACTGTAAGGCACAGGCTCAACTTGTGAGGAAAATGAATGTGTCTTCCTGGTTGAGGGCAGAACACTTCAGTTTGAATTTCAACGTGAAGGCAAATTCAGAAAATCAGTAATCCAAAGTGATTACACAGCAAGTCTGCAGTGGTCAGTGACAAGTGTTAGATATGGAAGATATGATAATCTCTTTGGTCTCCAGGCACCTCTCAGCCCTATTCTCTGTGAAAATTAAATGTTAGGAAAGGAGATAGCTAGCTGTCCACGTTCTCAAAAGCACTACTGCAAGGCTCAGTCTCTTTAAAGCAGGCTTGTCAGACACTGCAGTGTCACAGGGGTGGATCCAAGGCCTGCTGAACTGAACGAAAAGCCTCACCTTGACTTCAGAAGTCTGCATTTGACTGTGATTCATTTCAATAAGACATAATCTGCTTTTAATTGCCTTTGTTTTGTTTAATCTGCCCTTGTTTTGTCCTGTTCTAGCAGGGGGGGTGAATTCAATGACTTCTGGAGGTCCCTTCCAACCCCTAGCATTGTGATTCTGTGATTAAAGGAAGAGTGTCTCATTTGTGAAAGACTTGTGAAATACTAGTGTGGTCATATTTTTGTGTATAGGGAATATGTGCTTCTGTTCCATTTGTTCTAGGGACAAGCCATGCTGATATTCTTCCATCTTCCTTCACTGACACCTTATTACTGTTTCCAATGCTACAATTTAAAGCTGCAGTAATCAATGGGAGGAACGTAATGCTAGAACATTTTCAACAGCCCAATCATTACTAAACAATGAATGATCTTTGAGAATTATACTGTTTATGGTTTAAACAACTCTCTCCTCTGCACACACTCATCCATCTTTCACTGTCCTCCAGTTGAATCTCTCTTTGGTCCTGTGGAACAACAGTAGCGTGCCATATAAAAAGGAAAATAAAGAAAACCAGCAGCTACCCTTTCTATCTTATTGTTATGTTGCACCATGTCACGCCATGAAAGAATGAAAATGAGACAGACAAGAAAATGACAGTACAGGTGGCGGAATTATTCTTCTCTTTACTTTTGAGAAGAAAACACAGCAGAAAGTCTTATTATAGGAAGGATGAGTGATTTATTAAAAAGCTTGTTATCAACACAAGACAGCCTGTTACCGGTGTGCTACATATTCTGCACAGTTGAAGTGTGAACAAAATTGGTAAGGCCAATTATAGCAAAAGTCTGATACATAGAGACAGTAGTAACATCTCTTGATCAAAGTCGAGTTGGCAGAAAGTTTTCATGTCTGAGACCTTCACTCATCAGAAGTGGCACCAGAGATCACAAATGAAAGGTTGTAGCACTGTATTAATATTTTTCATGTTGTTAATGCAACATATTGGGTAGTGCCCTGTTCTTCCACCCAGACAGGCAATTACTGGGCCTCACTCTAAGTAAATGCCTTTCCTGACTGTATTACAAACCCTGCCTCTTTTGAGTTAGCAGTGATTGTACTCCTTTTGCTGCCTGAGAGATACCTACGGAGATAAAACCTGACTCCGAGAACTGACAGTTTTGTGCGTGTGAGATTTTTTTGTTCTGTATGTTGCTTATTTCAGGCTCGTTTTTTCCTAGTATAAAAAGTCAAATCTTGTTTGGTTTATCAGTCTATCAACAAACACAGATATTCCCTATAGCTTACTAAAAGCTCAACAGACCTTGAATTTAGCATCCATCCTCCAAGTGTAAGAAGCTGCCTTTGTGCCCTTCCTCAGTTCCTTGTAGGAAGACCATCCTCTATCATCCCACTCCACTGAGGCAGCTGGTCCTCATCAAGGATTATGTTTCCTAGGCAGAACATCTTACCACACTACCTTTCAACTACTTTTTTTCCTCAGATTATATAAATGATAAATACTAATTTTAGAATCTGTGGCTAGCTTCAAGCTTCCACTGCCTGTTTTACAGTTAAAGAGCTCAATGGTCTAATAGAGGATTATCTCAAAGCACTAATTAAAGTCATGATCTCTATTCATTCCACAAAGGCAGATTCCAAATCTTTTCCAGTCTTGGATATGTTATCCACACCTTCTTAAGAAAAGGCTCTCAATGAAAGTGATGCATCTTGCAGACATATTTAGTGATGTGCAGAAAATCCAAGCCATTGCTACACCAGCAAAACAAATGCCAGTCATTTTACAATCCCCACATTCATAGAATTTGGCTCCTGATTGCATTCAACTTTTAAAATGTTTCAGAAAGCATTTATCTACACTGGGGAAGTTAAAGATGTTTATCTTTGCAGGAACTACTGAGAACTGTGGACTGTGACAGTAAACCTTCAAACACTTTATCATTTGATATAAAGAAACTTCCTATATTCTGGTTTCCTTCCACAGTGGCCCTATATATAGGCAAGCTATTGCATTCCTGTTAAGGCTTGGTTGAGCAACTGAACCTCCTGTACCCATATCCTGCTCTAGAGAAAGATTAACAAGTCCATAAACTCTCTAATCTTGATTTTGCCTCCTGTACACCCAGTCTTTGCCCAAATATTCATCCCGTGGCTGCAACCCCCTGGGGTCCACAAAAACAAGTATTTATAGAATATTAGTCTCCAAAGGAACATAGCCTCTAAAATTTCATGTCTACATGCATTCAAACCCACTGAGGAATTACAGAAAAGAGAAAGAGCAATGAATATCATCTGGCTCAAAATTAACCAAATCCACTTAATAAAGCATTTAAAAACAAAGAAACAAAGAAACAAAAGAGTGTGCTCCAACATCTAGCACCTGAAACCTCCCAAATGACAGGCTATATAAAGGTTAGAATGGTGGAATTTCCCAAGAGCAGTACCTGAATGAATTTTCAGGAAGAAAAATGTTTTGCTTATGCTTAAGTAATAAATCTGTGCTCTTGTCAGTGAATCCACACTGTGGTCACCTGGTGGCTGATCTACCCTTTATTTCACTTATCTCATAATGTGGAGAGAGGAGGGAAAACAAAACCACAAGAATAGCTTTATTAAATAAAGCATGTGGAAAAGAAACAAAAAGCAGAGGCCTTTTGGGAATGAAAGCAATCCAATCTTGAAGACAGAAAACTATTTCCAATACTTCCCAAAATGAAGTAAGAACAAGAAATCACAGCAATAACCTTATCTTTATTCATCTCCCACTATGCTACTTTATGGTTCTCAAAAAAATCACCTTGGAACTACAGCTTATGGCAAAGCATGATTCCTCCTGAGCGTGTTGTACTACCACATCAGCCATTCACTGCAATCTTTACAGGGCAGGGAGACAGAATTCACTATGAAAAAAAAAGACAAAAAACAACCCCAACTTGTTTCTAAAGATCTGTCTGGAGGTATTGTGGTCTGATGTCCTTATTTAAGCACTAGTCATACAGTTAATTAAAATAACGTGGTCCAAATCTAGTCTAAAATTGGCTTTACATGTCAATCTTAAAGACAAGGCTAAAATAAAAGTGGGTGGAAGACCTTAAACTACAAAAAGTATGGCTACTGTAAGCCATTAAAAAACTAACCCAATGCTTTTAAATAATTCATTTTGCTGATGTACTTAAAAAAAAAAAAAAAGGCCAGCCGAATGAGAGTGGTCATAACTTAAAGCTAGAGTAAGTATCTTTAATTAAGCTCTCTTTAGAATCTCTTTAGAATTAAAGCTTAAAGGGTTTAATTCTTTATTGAAAAACAGTAAGAGTGCTTACTCACCATGCAGGATTTTTTCAAGTTCTTGCAGCTTTAAAAGAAATCTATTATAGATAAAAAGANACCACATCTTAGACTTGCACTAATCCTTAAATAATTACTATTCATCTACTCAATGCTGGAAAAACCTCATGGAATGTGACTTTGTTCTGCTGGCTTGTCTAATCCGATTCAATTACTTCAGTTCCTTCTCCCAGAGGTCTCACATTTAGAAACTGAGCTCTGCATGTCCTCTTATCCCCCTACCATCCCCCAACAAATGCAAAACTTCGAAGGTAAAAAGCGAGCAAGCAAGCAAAATTAAATTCTGATGGAAATGAACTGTACTGTTTTACTGTTATTATTTTGGTCCTTTCCCAAATATCAGTCCATCAATAAACATGAGAAGCAGCTTGTAATTCACAAAGCCTTCGGCAACTCTGTTGTGGTAAGGACAAATTGGTCTGGCCCTACAAATGCTGGAGATGGAAAGAGTTCAGTGGTTTGGCCCAATGGGAATGTATGGAAACCACTGACGTCCCTGAAGCTGCAGCAGAAGCTGCTGTAGAGCTGGCAGCACCTTGTCATCTGCATGCAGCAAGCCTCAGGAATATCACACATTTCCTGCTCAAAGGGAACTATTTCAATCACCTCTAAAGACTTCCCTTGTCAACTACAACACTGGCAGAAAACTGCTCAACACTGAAGGGTTTTTCTGTCCCCGCCCTCCTCCTCTTTTCGAATAACAGCCACCTGCACAGAATTAAAACTTGGATTTCAAATAACAATAGAATATCATAGTGAAGAGAAATGTCATAAGAGGAATGGCAATGCCATGGAGCAATAAGAGGCACACCACATTTTATCAGGACCAGAGCAGATGAGATTATGTGATCTTCTTAAGATAAAAATGCATAATGTTAATTAAGAAACTAGATTTCCCCTGGAAGTAAATGGTATTCAAAACGATTTACATTTTCATTTTGCACTAATTCCCATCGCTGCCCTTGCATTATGTACTTTGTGGCAACCTGGAACTTTGGTTGAGAAACAGTCTTGACCAGTAAACTGCAAGAATTTTGCCCCCTAGGAATGAAAGAAATAGTGAAATGAGAGAGGAACAGCAGCTGTGGGCTTTTGCCACTTCACACTAAAGTGCAATTGTTGCATATCTTACAAAATCATTATATTTTAAATTATTTCTGTCATTTTTGCACCAATCTTCTTTGTATTTATTAAAAATAAGTGATTTTGTCAAATAATTTAGGTAAATATAAATGTTGCCTGGACAGGCTTTTTCCTTTCTTTCCACCACACAAGGAACCAATTTATCCCTTGCAAACTGCACTAATGCACACAGGTATTCATTCTGTTTATTAAATTAGTATTTCCTAACAGCTCACAGCCCCAACAAAGGTGAAATCCTTTTCATCAAAGTTCAGGTTGGCACTGAATTTGAACCCCACACAGCACATCTCTGCTGTCCTCTTCTCCTGGGAATATCTGCTGAGAGCTTTTCTGTCAAATTAAGTAACAGAAATCACCAAAGCAGTTCCAATTAAAAACATTCTGGTAAGTACCTATGGTGTGATTCCAAGTAGAGAGAGGATATTACAAGGGATGGGGAAGGCAGTGGACACACAATTTCCCTTTAATTTCTTAATTTGACCTTTAAAGGCAGGTCAAAATCCTCATTATCTGCTGAGAAAATGGATTTTTGAAAAAAAAAAAAACCCAAAACTTCTCCCCTGCCTCCCACGAACTGTATGTTTTATTTAAAATCTTCCATTCCAGTTAACAAATTATTACTGATTTGAACCATAAAAGGGGTTTTGTTATGCCTTTCGTGGTGGATTTTCTTTTCCTCCAACAAAATACTGAAATGACTGACAGATTTCTTTTTGTCATATTAATAATATATATATAAAAATATATATTTCCTTTCTAGAACATGTTTCTTCTTATTTTGAGTATCAGGTTGATCACATCCTGATGCCCTCCAAAATACTGCATCTTCATCCAGAGGCAGCTGGGGTGTTACAGGCAGGCAGCAGGGGCTGCTACCCCTTCTCCCAGTCGAGGGACTCTGAATTCTGAGTTATTGAGAATGAAGAGAGTAAGGACACAGTGCATCTTNAGCTTTAAAAGAAATCTATTATAGATAAAAAGAAGCTTAAATAGCATATATTACATCTTGCTTTTGTTTATATATGGTGAGTAGTATTCAGAGCGGACCACATCTTAGACTTGCACTAATCCTTAAATAATTACTATTCATCTACTCAATGCTGGAAAAACCTCATGGAATGTGACTTTGTTCTGCTGGCTTGTCTAATCCGATTCAATTACTTCAGTTCCTTCTCCCAGAGGTCTCACATTTAGAAACTGAGCTCTGCATGTCCTCTTATCCCCCTACCATCCCCCAACAAATGCAAAACTTCGAAGGTAAAAAGCGAGCAAGCAAGCAAAATTAAATTCTGATGGAAATGAACTGTACTGTTTTACTGTTATTATTTTGGTCCTTTCCCAAATATCAGTCCATCAATAAACATGAGAAGCAGCTTGTAATTCACAAAGCCTTCGGCAACTCTGTTGTGGTAAGGACAAATTGGTCTGGCCCTACAAATGCTGGAGATGGAAAGAGTTCAGTGGTTTGGCCCAATGGGAATGTATGGAAACCACTGACGTCCCTGAAGCTGCAGCAGAAGCTGCTGTAGAGCTGGCAGCACCTTGTCATCTGCATGCAGCAAGCCTCAGGAATATCACACATTTCCTGCTCAAAGGGAACTATTTCAATCACCTCTAAAGACTTCCCTTGTCAACTACAACACTGGCAGAAAACTGCTCAACACTGAAGGGTTTTTCTGTCCCCGCCCTCCTCCTCTTTTCGAATAACAGCCACCTGCACAGAATTAAAACTTGGATTTCAAATAACAATAGA